>JAZGTJ010000624.1:0-41289 GCA_036877575.1 Botia almorhae | reverse complement strand
GACTAAATGTATAAAAACATAGAGTGTCTTTTATAAAGTGGTCGGGAGAGCATTTAAGTTCTACGTTCTGTGTTGTCATAGATAATTTGAGTTGTTTTTCATTAAAAACACACAATGCATTCAACACCACTCACATACTGGCCTATAAATACCGCTGGTGTCTGTAAAGAGGTCTGTTACATCCTTTTGGAGTGTGTAAATTCAGTTGCTGTGACATGAAGAAGCAGCAGATGTGGTCAGAACATCGTCTTACAGTTTCTGAATGTTGCCCAACAGCATTACAGCCTTACATTTCTACAATGTTCCCAGAATAAAAATATTACATGCCACCAATGTTGTTACAACGTAAGTGTGTAGCTGGGTAATAACTTAATTTATTTGTTTATTTATTATAAGACAAATATTATAATATTTATTTATTATTCTATTTTATTATATTAGCATTTATTAGCATTTAGAGCATTTATTATATTATATTATTCTATTTTATTATTATTATGAATTCATGATGAAGGTATTTTTCTGGATTTGTTTGTCCTGGTGACTCAGTCCCAGTTTAATTTCTCACCCTGATGCCGACACATACATACACGAGTGTTATAATCATGCAGTGCTCAAGGTGAAAACACTTGCTAATTTGCTACCTTATCTGACCCCGTTAAATGGAGAAAACGAAGTTGTTTGTTTTATGTTTAATAACTACCCAAAGGAAAGTTTAATTGGTCAGAAGTTGCTCTTTTATAATTCGGGTGACATAATGTTCTCCTAAAAAGATCTCAGCCAAGTTTTATTAAAGTATCGACTTTTGTCCCAGATTTGTCGTTTCTTCTAAAACATAAAAGACACGTAAATCAGTTGTAATAACATCAATGTGACTGGCAAAGATTGAGATCATTTGGAGTTTAATGGGAATTTGTTTCGTTCTTATTTAGATTTCTTAGTATTCTTAGACTCGTGATACTCGATATAAGATGTGATATTACTGGAGAAACATCTTACAAGGAGTAATTTTACTCACTGCTGTTCAGGAGATATTAACACGATCTTATGAGTAGTGGTCTTGTAAATTTAAATGTGAAATTTGTTGTTAGTTTGTTTCGTGAAAGGGTGCTTGACCCTAAAATCTTACCCATAGACACCAGGGTGCCTCTCCCCCTCAGTGTGTCTGTCTGTCTGTCTCTCTGTGGCTTCAGGTTAAGGGCATATTTAGTAGCTTATCTAAAAAAAGGCCTAGCAGACTGGCAATCTTTTTAGGAGGAGGAGGGTAATGGTAGGGGCCTGTGAAATATAATCAGATGCCTCTGCCCCCCGGACTGTAGACTGGAGCTGGTTTCCAAACATAAAACACATTCACGCACATTCACACACGGACGCTGGGTGTCTGGGGATCTCCAGGTGGGATCTGGATTGTCCAGGTGACATTAACGTAACATTGTGTAAATACAGCGGAACCTCCAGACCTCTGTGGGTGAGTACTGTCATAGATCTGTAGTTTGTTGTTAATATTTCTGGAGATATGGATTCACTCAGCAGGCTAGCGGCTTCATGCGATCTGTTCTGATTCTGTACCACATTGTTAAACTAATTCATTGGGATCAATTAATGACTTCACAGAGGTCGCATAGAAGTATTCATCTTTTAAAAAGGTTTGGGATGAAATGATTTTAGACTTTTTCAGGTTTAAAGCGCATGTAGCCAGTGGCACACGTGTTTAAGAGCATTGATTAAAAACGCATGAGAAGGACACATGGTATATTATTATGAGGAAATCAAGCATTATTGCTTCAAATGGAGCATTATTTGTATGAACCAAAAAAACACTTATTTTTTGGTTTGGTTGGCTAATTTAAAAATATTAACCAAATGACAGGATTGTTTGATACCTGTTACACATGTTGATCAACTAACTCAACTATAACTAAAACCTCGTCTTTTTGTTTTCATTTTAAAACTTTATGCAGTTAAGAAAATTTCTTGATGGCTTTCAAGGGTAATTAAAAGTTACATGTACAAACTAAAGAGAAAGAGGACATGACAGTGTAAAGACACTTTTGGTCTTTTATCCACTGTGCATTGTGGTTGCTGTAAGGCAGTAAGGATCATATATGTCAGCTCACTCAGTGTGTGCTCTAAGAATAGAGGCTGTATTACCGGACATTCTGAATTTAGCCTGTAAGCTACTGCTGCATTCCATAGACTAGAGTCTATGCTTGCACATATACATGTAGCAGATGTCTAACCCATTGAAAAAAGTGAATGTACAGCAGTATTTTTATATTTGTAAAAGACAACTGAATGGCCAGTTAGTTTACACTAATAGCAATACTAGTTTAGTGTGTATACTAATACTAATACTAGTTTATACTAATATTAATACTACACTAATAATTTTTACTAATACTAATACTACACTAATATTTTTTACTAATAATAATACTACACTAATAATTATCATTATGTTTTGTCTTTGCAACCAATAAAAAAGTTGTTGGCTTTTTATAGTAAGTTACTCTTCCTGGGGTCTTTCTGCCTCCCTCTCTTTCTTTCTCTCTCTCATTCTCTGCAATATGATTTAATTTAAATCAATATGGCTTGATTTAAAAGTATTTTCTTTAATTGCTCTCTGTATCATGATTGCTTCATATCGTGGGAATGTGCCTAAAACGCTGCCCACCCTGCAGTTCTGGCCGTGTTGAGCCACAGCTTGTCCATCTTCACCCCTGATGTCTTACACCTACCGTCATGACAAACGAGTGCGTGATCCCTCTGTCCCCACATCTCACCAGCTCTTTATTTGAAAAGTGTCAGATACCTTCAGGTGTAGAGTTTCTGTTCAACAGCTACTAAAACTTATTCTGGATCTGAATCATCTCTCTGCCGGGTTAGCTTTACACTGGCATGCTCTGAATAACTGCTCAGCTAAAATTAACGGTTCAGAGAACATATCTTGGTCACATGGTGATACGGTCATGCTTTACTGATGCAATTAAAGCAATGGGGGTATATGACACAGTACAAAAACCTGGCCTGAGATCATCACCAAATAGGATTGGCCCGTAGTGATGCATAGAATTCAGGAATTCAAACCCAGATGAACATAAAATATTCAGTTACCTCAATGACCAACTGAGATTTACAAGAATATTTTGAGTTTCATTTTTAAATAATTCTAATTTTAAATGATGAGTCTAAATAATTCACTTAGCTTGCTTCTTTTGTGAATGTCTTTTACATAGCATTAATTATGAGTTCCCAAACTACAATTTAGCTTATATTGGTTTAGGCTCTTTTAAGGTCTGTTTATAAATATGCAGTATAAAATACATTCATAGAATTTTGAGTTATGTAGTGCCATAACAACATTGCTCTGTTAAAGCTTTCCCAACCCGCCAGACACGGCGTGAGTTTGCGCAGGGATTGTCTGTTTGTCTAACAATTTAAATTCAGTCATTATTGCGTTTCCATTTGATAACCTTAGTGGCACAGAAATGACACGCTTCATTTTGATATCCAGGAAAAAGAATACCAAATTAAAAATAAGTAGCATACGTTGTATGTTTAACAATCCTAACCAAAGCTGCAGTGGTGTTGGCTAGAATGATCCAGCTTTCCAAACGGACAGTGATTGATGTCTACAACATGTATGCTTTATGACACCACCTCTCATCCTGTCTCTCTTCCAGTGGATCCATCTAGAGAAACAGAGAGAGAGAAAGCATTAGCTTTCACAACACATCCCTGTTGCCAGCTTGACTTTGTCTGCCTATATTTACTCCTGAAATTCTAAAAGATGTCATCTCCAGTCATTGAGATCCTTTGAACCTGATTTAATAAGAAAACATAAATATTTTACCAGGTGTTATTTCTGAATCTGTATGATGGTCGTTTCACAAAAGTGAACGATTATTCGAAGAAAGCAGTCAAGAAGTCCAACCCTAAACCTACCACGGGGCGAAAGCAGATCATACAACAGTTATGAATTGCTATGAGATCTGTTAAAACCATGAGGTGTGTTTCTTAGGGTGAGGAAGTGCGTGTAGATACATTTTAGGTGTATTTTACGTGTATTTTACGTGTATTTTAGGTGTCTGTATGTGTGTGTTGTAGCTGCAGGCAGCGCAGGTGTTCCACCATCAGGAGACGAGAACACTGAGGGAGAGCCTGAAACCGTTCCTCTCAGGCAGAGACTGGCTCTATACCAAGCTGCCGTAAGCAAGGAGGAAAGAAGCCCATCTGTGGTATGCATCCACCACATGAACACACATATTCAAGAACATACGCTACACAGACTCGTATTATATTACCTGTTGTGAGAGAAGATGGCGATTATTATTTCCTGTCTACAGTCTCCCACTTACTTTAATATTTATCACTGTGTGAAATGTCCTTGCAGCTAATGTAAGCATACAATGCCTTATGACTATAGATACATAAAATACACCTACAGAATAAACCGTCAAATGTTGCTACCAAATCAGGCCCAAAAACAGCTTTAAAAATGGAGATAATAGTTTAAAACAGAGGTGGGAGGTTTTAAACATTGCCCTAGTTTGTGTTTATTTTCAAAGCTAAGTTAAGCAAAGTTAACTTGGTAACGCCCCCTGCAGGAGAACCAAACACATTGCCCTATATCTACATGGGTCTATGTAAGCATATATATGAATGTGTCTCTGTATTGTAAGGTCATGGACAGCTCTGAGCCCTGCTCTCTGCCAGGCGGACTGGCCAGTGTAAAGAAACAGTTCGAAAGCCAAGAGTTCAGCTCCTCCTCTGCTTCCCAAAGCTCCGTTACACAATACCACTACCAGCAGAGACAGGTATACAAACTCTAACAAACACACCATACACGTTTACAGAAAAATGAAAACAAGACTCCATGAACGTCAGTGAACCACAGAACACAGTGATAACCACAGTGTTGAACATTCCTATTCACACAATGCATTAAGCAGCACAAAGCTGTTGATAACTTGGTGCTATCAGCAGTGCTTTGCAGATAGTGAGTTTAACAGTAAGTGTTACCTGCTTACAGGAGGTGGCGAGCTCATCGCAGGTGATGGTGAGAAGCAGTGTTAAAGAAAGCAGTACTGGAAATGCTCAGGTATACACACACACACTCATATATGCATGTAAGATTGGATCCCATTTATAATATAGTATTTATGGGTAATATGCATTTTTATACAATCTTAAACTAAACATCTTTAAAAAAATCGTAGACCTGTTGAAGTGATGATAGATTACTCACAGCGTGTTTACATGTCAGTTTTCTCTGGACCAGAAAGTTCATCAGAGTGTGGCCTCCAGTTTTGGGGATCATTATGATGAGAAAGGTAGTACTCATGTGGAGAATCATTTGTTTTTGAAATAATGAACTGTGGGAGGAAGTGTGTGAACTCATACAGCAGCTCTTACTAAATGAGTTCTTCTCCGTTCTGTCTTACTCTTAACAGTGATGGTGATTGGAGGAGAGAATTTGCCAAAAGTTTCTGCTCAAGCTCTGAAACAGCAGCATGAGAAAAGTATTGAGGAGGCCAGTCCACCCAAACACATCAAGGTAACATAAACGTTTTGCATTGTAACGTTTCATATTCATTCACAGAATTCAATACCTTCTGTGGTTAAAATGATCATTTTATAAAAGACATCTGAGGTCCCATGAATCAAATGGAAGTTTTTGCTCTTGACTAATACCTTTGCAAGTTGCTGTATTTTACGGGTCCTGTTCGTACATGTTTCTTTCTGTCACTCTGTTTTTCTTCTCATATATGCAAATAATTATTATACAGATGATAATATATTGATCAAAAATTATGCTTGTCTTTTCTTTCTGGAAAAAAAAGATTGATGTTGATTACAGCCAGTTTCCATGGGCCCCAGTAAATGTGTCTTCAAAGACCACTGCCACAGGTAGCTTTGAGTCTGTGGCCGTCAGTAACACAAAGCAAGAGGCCTCTACCTCCTCGGTGGCCTCCTCACAATATGAGGCAGTTGAGCAATTCCCTCAGACAGAATCTGCCATGTATCACTATCAAGTTCCTTCCCAAATTCCAGGACGTTGTCCCTCCCCTAAACCAACAGAACAATCCACTTCAACCAAATATGCAGTCAATAAGGAACAGTACTCCAAGCAGAGGAACCTCTATGAACTCAAGCGTCTCTGCAAACACATCCACCCAGAAGTGCGTAAAAACCTGGAGCGTGATTTCTTCACTGAGGTGACACAGATGGAGCACACCTATACGGACAGTGATGAGGAGGTGAGCAAAGATGTTCAGCAAACACGGTATGTTTTTGACAACAGTGGCAGTACCAGTCCTGGGAAGTGCATAAGCCCAGAGAGAGAGTATTTGGAATGGGACGAGATCCTAAAAGGTGAGGTGCAGTCAATGCGCTGGATGTTTGAGAACAAGCCATTAGATGCTATTAAGGATGGCACACCCGATGAGGATGAAGGCAAGAACATTGCCCAGCAGGAAATAATTGCTGGAAAAGATGTGAAGTTTACCACATGGATGTTTGAAACACAGCCTATTGATGCTCTTGGAACAGAAAAATCTGACTCTGTAGATCACAGTGGAAAACTAACTGAGCTGGCAAGGGGAGATGTCCAAACTGCAGCATGGCTGTTTGAGACACAGCCTCTGGACACACTCAACAGAATTTACCAAGAGGATGAGCAAGAGACAAATGTGATGTACACTAAAGATATTGCAGGGGGAGATGTGAAAACTGCTAGGTACTTGTTTGAAACACAGCACCTGGACACCCTTGGCCACACTGAAACTATTGATGAAAGTCACTTCCTGCAGCTAAAGACAGAGCTTGAGGAGGTCAAAGGTGAGGTAAAGAAGACAACCAAGATGTTTGAGACACAACCCATGTGTGTTATTCGAGGTGACTCTGGTGAGATGCTGGAGATTACGAAGGTCCGGCGTGAAGAGACTGAAAAAGGTGATGTACGAACATCACGTTGGCTCTTTGAAACTCAGCCTTTGGACTTGATCAACCAAGATCCAACTAAGGTCAAATTAATCTGTGGAGTTTCCATAGAGGAAAACTATCAGGGTGGTGTGAACAAGGGAAGATGGCTGTTTGAAACAAAGACACTTGATCAAATCAAAGATGTTGAATGGGAAATCACAAAAGCTCAAAAGGAGGACGTCCTAGGTGCGGATGTGAAGAGACACTGCATGATATTTGAAACACAGCCAATGGATAAACTTAAAGACAATACCAATGCAAGACCAGTGGAGTCAGAAGACATTATGGGTGGTGATGTTACTTCTGCTAGGCATTTGTTTGAAACAGTGCCAATGGAAAACCTAAAAGATTTACCAGAAGTTGGTAAACTAAAAAAAATGGTGGCATTAGAGGAAGAGAAAGGTGATGTGAGACACCAGAGATGGTTGTTTGAAAGCAAACCTCTTGAACAAATCAGGGATGAGAAGAAAGAGATCACAAGGACTGTTAATGTAGAAGAACTTGAGAAGGGAGATGTCATTAATTACAAAGAGATATTTGAGACCATGGATCTGAGCAAGTGTACAGATGCACAGAAGATTCAGGTTGAGGGTGTCACTAGTGGATCAGTGAAATCAAATAAAGTGTTCTTTGAGTCAGCTCCCTTGTATGCTGTACAGGACAGCTCAGGACACTACCATGAGGTTAAAACTGTGCGGAGAGAAGAAGTTGTCAAAGGAGATGTGAGAAGCTGCAAATGGATGTTTGAAACACGTCCTATTGATCAGTTTGATGAAAGCATTACTAAGTTCCAGATAATAAAGGGCATATCGAAAGAAGAAATCCAATCAGGTGATGTCAAAACTGCCAAATGGCTTTTCGAAACCCAACCACTTGATGACATTAAATACTTTAGCAACTTAGAGGAGGAGGATAACAGGAAAAACGAGAGCATTGAAATCCAAAGGGGTGATGTCAAAACATGTCGATGGTTGTTTGAGACCCAACCAATGGATGTCTTGTATGAAAAAGTGGAGACAAAGACTGACGACACCACAGACATTCAGAAAGGAGATGTTAAAACATGTACATGGCTTTTTGAGACTCAGACACTTGACAGCATCAAGGATGAGTCTGAAAATATCCTGAAAACTTGCACAGTAAAGCAAGAAGATGTACAGGGCAAGGATGTACGTCTAGTCCGCTTTCTATTTGAAACAGAAAATTTGGAAAACATCACAGATGATGAGGATCATAGTGGCTTTAAGCGAATCACTGAGATTAACGTTCAATCTGGAGATGTATCAAGGATGAAGTACATCTTTGAGAATCAGTCATCTGATATCATGACCTCCACATCGGAGGAGACCATGCAGAAACTGAAGTCCCGTCAAGCAGAAGACATTCAGAAAGGAAATGTGGTGAACTGTACCTGGATGTTTGAAAACCAGCCAATTGATTCCATCCGGGAGGAATCCAAAGAGATACACACCATAACAGATATACAGGGAGGTAATGTTGATAAAGGTCGCTTCATTTTTGAGACTTACTCATTAGATAAGGTTCAGCAAGAGGCATCTGATACTGAGGTCAACCAACTACAGAGTATTATATGCAAGGAGACTGTGAAAGGGGATGTAAAAAACTATACCATGATGTTTGAGACTCAGCCACTGTATGCTATCAGGGACAAAGAAGGACACTATCATGAGGTTACTACTGTAACAAAAGAAGAGATTTTACGAGGAGATGTGGTTGGGGCAAGATGGTTATTTGAGACAAAGCCACTTGACTCTATAAGAAACACAGATGAGGTTTATGTAATCAAAGCTGTTACTGAGGAAGACATTCAAAAAGGAGATGTCAACACAGCTAGGTGGAGGTTTGAGACTCAGCCTCTAGATGAGATTGCAGAAGATATGAAAGTTGCCATTAAGACAGTGGAAGACATTCAGGGAGGGGATGTGAAAACAAACACGCAGCGTTTTGAAATGGATGACCTGTCAAAAAAGTATGTGAGGACTGTTAGTGTAAGTGAGATTCAGAGCGGTGACGTAAGAAGTGCCACATGGATGTTTGAAACTCACACCATTGACAAGATCCGTGGTGAAGGTTCAGAGTATGACGAGATGGAGAAGGTGACCCATGAAGAAATAGTAAAAGGTGATGTCAAGCAGTCTGTGTGGCTCTTTGAAAAAGAACCACTTGATCGTATTAAGGAAGCTGATGAAACAGAAAGTGTAATTTCACGTGAAGAAATCCCAAAAGCTGATGTGAAGACCACAACATGGTTGTTTGAAACTACCCCACTGACAGAGTTTAATGAAAGCAGTGTGGAGAAAACAGAAATCATTGGTAAGAGCATCAAGGGAACCCTAGAAGAGCTGTATTCTCAGAAAATGGTTGAGTCACAGGGTATTCTGATTGAGGCAGATGAGATTGGAGACATCAGAATGGCTAAATACAAACTTCTAAACCAGGAGGCTCCAGTGATCCAAAGAGAGGAGGTTATACATGGAGACTTGAACAATATTATGATGAATCTGCTTAACAGACGTGAGACAACAGAAAGAAGAATCACCATAGATAGGGAGGAAAGAGGAAACATAAACTCAGCTGTCGAACAACTCTTTAACCAAGAGAGGGGTAGTAATGTTGAAGAAAAGGAGATTATCAGAGGAGACATCCAAGAGGCTATTACTAATTTGCTGAAGAAGGAAGGATCTGCCAAACGTGGTATTTTGATTCAAGAAGATGAGAAAGGAGATGTGAGAATGACCATATACTCACTTCTAAACAAAGAAAGTGGGAGCAGTGTTGAGAAGGAGGACATAGTCAAAGGAAATGTCCGTGGAACTCTGCATAGACTGCTGGGTAATGCCAATGCAAAAGACCAGTCCTCTAAAATAACAGTGGGAGATGCAGAGAGAGGAAATGTCAGTTTTTATTCTACATGCATTGAGTCTGGGGCATTGGACTACCTCAGGCAACTTCAGATGGGGAGTGACGAAATCAAGGAAAAAAAAGAAACAATTATTGGAGGTGATGTAGAACAAACAAAACAGATTCTTAGAAAAAGCCAGCAGACAATTGGTCGAACTGTTGCTGAAGATGATATTGTTCCAGGTGATGTTCATAACACAGTACAGGTGTTTATGATGGAACCTGTACTTTCCCTGCATAATGTGCAGAAAGAAGAAATAGTAAAGGGAGATTTGAGAACAGCCCTTGACTCTCTAACACAAGCTGTAAACCAACGTGTTGTCATTGAAAAAGAGGAAATAGTCAAAGGAGACATCAACACAACTCTTAAATCTCTTGAGGAAGCTCAAAACCAACTTAAAAATATAGAAAAACCTGAAATTGTTCCTGGTGACATTAGGGGTGCCTTAGAATCTCTTGAGAAATCAACATATGCAAAGACTGAGGTTGTTATTGAAGATCTGGTCCCTGGAGATATTAAAGGGACTTTGAAAACTTTGGAGGAGGCAAAGCAAGCAGTGAAAGAGGTGGAAAAGGAGGAGATTGTTAAAGGTGACATACAGACTGCTTTGCTTAGTCTTCAAGAGGCTTCAACTGAAAAGAAGGTCTTTCAGCACCAAATAAGTGAACAAGGTGATGTGAAAGGAACAATTCAGCTCTTACTGGAGCCTCCGTCATCCCCAAGTATGCAAAGGAGGCCAAGTGCTGAGGGTGACATAAAATCCTCCATCAAATCCCTTTATGAGCAAGAGCAAATGCAATTTGAGAAAGAAGAGGTGATTAAGGGAGATGTTCAGGGAACTATTAAATGCCTCATGAAGAAGAAAGAGCAATCAAGTCACAAATCAAAAATGAATCCTCATAAGAAACCCAAAGTTAAGAATTCAGTTGTTCCTCAACAAGCTGCCTGTGAGTACCCGGCTAGACCAAATGCTGGGGAAAAGCCAGCAAATCCACCTCCAATGAAAAGTATGTCACAGAGCAGCAAACAAAAGACTTTAGAGGTTAGCTCCTCAGAAGGTCAAACTTCTACCGAGGGGCACTGTTCTGTAACTAAACAGATGACAACTGGTCACTTCGAGTCCTCCCAAGTCTCTCAAACAATGAATGTAAAAGAGCAGCATATCAAACAAAAACCCAACACTCCTAGCCCAGTGCTAATTAAAAAGAAGAACGTTGGAGGTCAGATGAGTGAAAAGAAATCTGAAAGTGCAGCTATGTCTTCAGCAACGAGTGCATCAAAGGAGGTATCACAAGCTAATATTGACAGGAAAAAAACTCAGGAATCAGTTACACAGGTTCGGACAACTGTAACAACAGAACACACTACTGTAACCCAAAAGCAGAACATCAAGAATGTGAAATCGGAACAAAATGTTAAAAGCCTGAATCGCAACCTCAGTCCCAAAGGGATGATTAAAAAAGTAAAGCCACAGCCAGAGATTAACTTTCCTCCACCTCCATCCTCTCCTCCACCTCCTTCTGAATCAGAGCTCTCTTTACCTCCCCCTCCATCCCCTGTGGCAGAAAGTGATCTGCAGCCAGCCCTCTTACCACATCCTCCTCTGGTCATGAGGCAGGACAGTGACCTTCCCCCTCCACCACCTCCACCCCCCATCACGGAGGCAGATATTGAATTCTTTCCACCACCTCCTCCACCCCAAGATCTCCTCCCCCCTCCACCATCCCAACAAGAACTCAGCTCAGCCACTCAGCCTGGTAAGCCAAAAGGCCGACCTTTATTTAAGATGCCTAAGCCAGAGCCTCCCCAACAACCAGTGCCACCAAAATTCAAATGGCAGAAAAAGCAAAGTGTTCCTGCTCCACCACCACCTCCAGCTCCCCCAGCACTGACTGAGAAGAGTGAAAAGGTTGCATCAAAAACAGTCACTGAGACTACAGAAAACATAACCATTAGCAAGCAAAAAGGACTGGTTAAATCATTTGAACCTCCACTCATACCTGTTACTAAAGCTTCAACAGTGATACCTGTGCCACAACTAGCAAATGAGGAACCACCATGCCCTAAAAAGGTATTTGTACCACCAATGAAACTCCCACCTCCCCCTGACCCTGTGGCACCAAAACCAAGACCTTATGCAAGTAAATTCAAAACACCACTCATGTTGGCAGAGGAGAGATACCGCAAACAAAGAGAGGAGGCGGAAAAAAAGGGAGTGTGTACTCCCACCTCACCTCCAGCTACTACACCATTTAAGGTCAGTGAAATGGTTGCTGAATCAGAGTCAAGCCCACAGAAAGTTGAGCAGTCTCAAAATTCTGTTGGGACACATCAGGAACCTTCTAACAAACCAGAACCCCATCAGAAGCCAGCCATGCTGCCAAAAGATACAGCAGAAAAAGTTGCTTCATACGAAATGCCACAGCCCCTTCCAAAGCAAAAGCCACCTGCAAATTTACAGATAAGCAGACCTTCATTTCTCAAAGTTGGTAAGAAAACTACCACAGAATCATCTAGTGTTGTCTCACATATAAAACAGGGATCAGCCACCGACTGTGTAGAATCAAAGATTCCTGAGAAGGTTGAAAGTATAAAAGCTCACTCTGTTCAGTACGAGGGTGCACAGGCCACAAGTGTTCAGAGTCAGATTACTGCTTCTGCTCAGGCAGAACAGACCAAGAGCACAGAGAGTTGTGTGACTCAAGAAGTCAAGAAGATTCCCACTCAACCCACAAAAATCCCAAAAGTGACCCCTAGCTTTAAGGTAAAAACTTTTAAGGTGCCTAACGTAGAAACACTGGAAAAAAAGGAGCAGGGAAAAAGTACAGTTCAGAATGAGCAAACTGTCACAGAAGCAAAAACACACAATATTTCTGAAGTATGCATAGGTCAGGAGAGCTTGCAAAAATCTACTGGTGCTGTGGAAAAGACTGAAGTAAAAGTTGATAAAAAGGAAGAAGTAAGACAAGCCAAGCAAGATGCCAAAATGGAATTCCAATTGAAAAAACAAAGACACATGTCAATTAAGCAGCCAACACCTGTGGCACCGAAACCATCAGTTGAGATGCAGATACAACCATCTACATCTATGGAGGTACATCATGGACAAGGGCAGATGACAGTCATTCAGTCCCATCAAACAGTGAAAGAGGAACATGTCCAGATTCACGAAGAGCGGATGGTCAGTCAAAGCATGAGTCAACATCAAAGCACCCAACACAAAGGTAAATTTCAGATCAAGAAACAAATAAAGCCTCCACCACGACCTCCAAGCAGAGAGGAAGCCAAAAAGCAGTCAATACAAACACAGGAGCATGATAAACTAGAGGTTACAGAATCAAAGGAATTAAGCAGAAGTGTAACCAAAAGCTCTCACGCACAGAATGCACAGAAATGTGAGGAGATTCAAATGTTGTTGAGTTATATCAAAGATATGGAGGAATCACCTGGAAATATTAACCCAAAAACATTGAAGACAATGCTAAGTATGACTCCGGAGTGGTTAGTTAGTTCTGAGGAGAAGGCTAAAATCAGCTGCACTCAGTACAACAAACAGAAAATAAGAGAGGTCATTGCCTATGTGGAGAACCTTGCTCAGACTCAATTGATTTTTTTAAAGAAAAGTTTGTCTGTTTTGGAGATGCCAAAGATTGAACCAGCACAGGAGAAGAAAAGTGTTAGTGGAGCCACACAAAAAATATCTAAAATAACTCTTGGCTCAGCAAAAATAGAGACTCAGAAGAAAGTAATGGTGGAGAAGAAGACAGAGAACCAGAGTGTGTCAAAAACTACAGAACTTAAAATGCCACCAGAGCTAAAAATGCGGACACCATCGCCCACATTTATCTGCATTGAGTCGGCCAAGAGAACAGACTCTCCCTTGAGAGTGACCCCATCACCCCCTCTCTCCTACAGGTCAGGCAACACTGCAACACCTCCACCTCACTGGACTGATACATTGCCACACCTAAACCAATCCACACCTTCCCCCACAATGAGTCGCTCTGAGAAGTTAGCTAAACTAAAAGATACTACAGCCAAACTTACTCAAGGCACGACCCCGCCACCAATGCCTTTGCCTGAGCACATGGTGAAAGCCCAAACAGATTTGGAAGGTTCTCGTTCTTCCAGCCGGTCAGAAATTAGCATTGATACTTACATGATGGAATCCTCTCAGACAGACGTCACGGAAATCCATGGGGACTCTATGTTGACTGTTAAAGACAAGCGTGAATTCTTTGAGGATGCTCAGAAAGCTGAGGTTAACCGCACATATGTACGCAAAGATCCCATTTATATCCCAGAGCGTCTTGGAGCAGATGCAGAAGACAGTGAGCCAGAGATCCAAAGATCCATTGATGTTCATGAAAGAATGTTAGAGGACTTGCCTAAAGTTGACCTGTCCAAGCTTGTTAACAAGTTTGAGTCTCCACAGCCTAAGGTTTACATTCGGAGGGAGCCTATTCTTATTGCAGAAAGACTTGGAAGTGACACAGAAGATGCTGAAACTGAGAAAAAGCCAAACATAGTGGAGGACAAACCAAGCTTGGATATCAAAGCCCTCAAGAATGTCTTTGAAATGGGTGAACAAGCACATCAGTATCTAAGGGAAGAGAGAAAGAATCTTGAACATCAGGAGGAATCTGTTGCACCAACAGGGTTTTCTGAAACTAGGAATGTAACTGAGCACTTCTCTACTGTAGATGAGTTTGGAAACACTGTAACAGGATCAAAGTCTGAAATGACCACCCACACTCAAAGCATGACAACCCGTGGTGATCCACCAACTTATGCAGATGTAGTCAGAGGAAATGTTCCTGTCCTGGATGTTCCATCTGAGGCTTCTGCAGAAGAGTTACTAAAAAGCTTCCAGCAGACATGGGCGGAAAGTGAAAATGTCTTCAAGAACTTGGGTTTCAGTGTGTCTGAACAGCACAGATCAGAGCAGAGTGTTTCACACCAGCACCAGACTGTTGTAACCGGTAAATCTGGATGAGCTTGAAAGGTTAACAACAGTATGGAGTGAAGACTAACACATGATGGTGTTTGGATTTGTAAAATAATTAATCCCTAAGTATTTGTGTCAAAATAAGTTTCATTTTGATCTAGTTTGTATAACATTAAACTAGATTTAAACAGTTGCGGAGTGCTAAAAAACTTAATAAATATTTTCCTTTGGCAATAATTTTTTTGCCACCACTTAACAATTTAAAGTATTACCTTTTAAAATTTTGAGATTGTTTGTTTGTGTTTGTATTGCACCATACATTTTGTAAATGCATGTAGTGCTACATCTATACTAACAGGTGTTTTGTTTCTTTTAATATATTCTCAAACTCACTAAAATCTCTATTTATGAAAATATAGCGAAACTGCCTGGTGTATGTAACTGTCTACAGAATGTTTGTGTATGAGTGTTTGCTGACTCAATGAAATTAATTTTCCCTTTGTCTCCAACAGAAAATACGGGTGCCAGAGTCCGAACTGTGTCAGGTATGTCGGAAGAGGGTGTATCCCATGGAGTCTCTCATAGCCGACAAACAAAACTTCCATAAAAGCTGTTTTAGATGTGCCCACTGCAGTAGCCAGCTAAGGTAAACCATTTACCCTTTTTGCATTTTTGGGTTATAAGTAACTGATTCCATGCAGAAACAGAATAAAATATGGAAAAGCCATTGTAGATTTCCTGCCAGCGTGATGCAGAAGGGGTGTGTCAACTACTCAATTCCATATAAAGCCATCGATAATTTGGTAAACGGTAGTACAGATTACATTATTTTATGTCACAATAAAAAACTGTTATACAACTCACACTAACTGTAACAAACATCCTCACAAGTCAAGAAAACAATGTCTAAATTTACTGTTTTTCAAATATTTATTTCTTACCGCAAAATAGGACAATTAGAATGACCTGCTTATCATTTCCAGGCTTTAAAAACTAGCTTTTCACTTTAATATAGAATTTACCTTATCTAAATAAGCAACAAAAGATGTAATTTACGTAATTCCCCTGAACTAGACCTCAAATGATATATGATATATTAGAACAGAGATGAAAGATTAACAACCGCTGAAAGAAAAACACAAACATTAAGAAAGAAAGGAATAGAGATAAAAGAACTTCAATGACTTCAAACTTGTGTGACCTGCATGAGTCAACATAACATCTCCAACAGTTCATGACCATGTTCCTAAATTTCATTTTGAAAAAAGCTAATGCTATACAGAATGTTTACTATCTTAACTGATTTCTTAGTGAGAAGATTACAACTTGGGGTCCGCAATTTGAAAGTGATTTTAATGTTTAATTTTGTGGACAGTTATGAGTCTGTGGGGCATTACCGCAGTCTACAACAAATCTAGTTTTTAGATCATGATTGTTCTGTTCATCTCTCTGCTTCAGCCTTGGAACCTATGCTTCTCTCCATGGACGAATGTACTGCAAGCCACACTACAAACAACTTTTCAAGTCTAAAGGCAACTATGATGAAGGGTTTGGAGAAAGACCCCACAAGGAACTTTGGTGTACAAATACACAGGACAAGCCATCTGGGACAACTAACCTGAAAAGGAATTCTCCTGTCCATTTCAATGTCAAAGTAGCTCACAACCCAAAAGAAAATGATCTCAACCCTGCAGAGGATATAGCCGAAGACAAGATGATTGATGAGACTAAAAAGGCAGCAAATAAAATTGCAGTTGTGTGGCCCCCACCCAGTGATTCCCCAAAGAAATCTTTTACTGTGGAGGATGAAATAAAGTTGGTCAAACCAGTGTGGCCTCCTCAAGTTGAATCAGAACTCTCAGGTGAAAAGCACCATGAACCAGCAGCAAGCAAGAGGAAAATTTCAATTACCAGTGGAAACCAAGCAGAGAATGGACCCAAGGAAAATGGTGGAGGGCTTGCTGATACCTTAAATATGCCAGAAGAGTCATCTACAGCTGCTAAAACACTTCCAAAGCCTGAGGAGCCAACAACAACCCCAAAACCTAAAACAGTTGAGGTTGCAGAGCCCGGCAGTGAGCCAGACACAAAAATTGAGAACTGTAATGAATGCCAGCTGACCACGCTGCATATAAATGATCTAAAGAAGGCAGAAGAGGAACAAGAGATGAATGGAAATAAGTTGGAGGTGGAAAAGGAGAATGGAGTTGAAAAATTAATAAAGCCTGTAAATGCAAGTGAGGAGAGTGAAGATGCAAAGAATGTTGATGGTGGTAAGGAAAGGAAAAAGGAAAAGCAAAATAAAGTCAATGAAGGAGAAGATGTAAAAGTGACAGTGATCGATTGTGAACTACCAGATGGCCAAACAACCAATGGAAATGCGAACAACAATAATAACAGTAGCCTGTTGTTGGACAATGAGCCCGCTTGGACTGGAATCGGTGATATCAAAGAAGAATTAGATCTTCTGGATTTATGCTCCTCGGGGCCACTTCCTCCCCAGGACTCGTTTAGTGAAGAAAACGTCAACAGTGAGGTGAGGGCCTCTGATATGATCCAAAAACTTCAACAGGACATTTGTGTCTCAACACGTGCCAAATACTCAGAGGATATGACAGAGACAGACCAAAAACATCCAAATACCAAAACATTTGTTTGCACGGAGACCGAAAACAGCCCAAAGTTCAGTGCCTCACGTTTTCTAGATGACATATTTGCAGGTTTTGATGACAGTTCTAGTTTGTTGCCTCAGTTTAAAGATGACGTTTATAGCAAAGAATCAGCATCAGCTCAGCTAGATGACCTTCTGGATTTTGGAATAGAATCAAAAGGGGGGACGGTCCAACACACAGAGGCAGAACTGAAGAAGAACCCGCTCGATAAACATGACACCAAAGCTGCCAGACTGCTGGGTGAAGCCAGCGGCCTCTGCCAGGATGACAATAACTTCTTGTCTGTGGAGGATCAAATCAAACAGAATCGATATTATGATGATGACTGATGAAGATTTCTGAATTCGAACTCTGTGTAATCTGCCATACGTCCATTTATACACCATTTACCTTAACAGAACAATCCTAAAGCTCAGTTCATGGAGAAATAAATGTTAGCATGCTTGTATTCTTTTATAATCAGCTCATGACAGCCAGCACATTGTAATCACATCCTGAAACTTTATTTAAAGCACCTGGTGTGCAAGATAAATTGGGGAAATATAATAGTGATTCTTTTTGGTATTTGTTGTAAACATTTGACAGAGAATTCATGTATCATTGCTCGTGTTTGAATTTCCATACTTGCAAATAATTCCTGACATTATTTTCGGATGATTAGGATGAATCACTCACGTTATTCAGCAAAAGCATTGACAATCAATTAAAACAATATTTCTGAACTCACTGTTTTTGTGTAATTCATTAGTAGTATGCTGTGTTTTTTAATATGACACGTTTTCTGATCTTGTCACAGGTAATAAGAACTAACAACAGCTAACAACAATAACTGCAGCTCAGTTGGTAGAGCACTGCGCTAGCGAAGCAAAGGTCGTGGGTTCGATTCCCACAGAGCACATGTGCTTACAAACTCTATTCTTTTAATGAACTGTAAGTCATATTGGATAAAAGCGTCTGCCAAATGCATAAATGTAAATTTACAAGTAAGTTTTATACTAGTCAGCCATCACCCCTCTGATATGCTGATGTATTTTACAGGTGAACAATTTAGAATAACTAGTATTACTACTAGTAAACATTACTTCATTATGTAATACGTAAAACTCATGGCCAGTAAAATCATCTGAATGACATGACATTTTGATTCATATCAACATTTTGATTGAATTTTGATTACGTAAACCGCTGCTCTGATTTATCCATAAAAAGAAGTAAAAAATGTGACAGTGAAAGTACTTTACTAATTGAAAAGTGTCACGTAATACTTTTGACGTTTGCAGTATGGTTGGTCGAATGAACAGTAGCGGTAGGCTGACAGTGTTCAGTGGAGCGGGGTCTCATTCGCTGTGATTGGACAGCGCTCTCTAACACTCCTCAGCACCAGCTCGCAACCATCGGCCGCCTGCTCACTATATCCTCCATTCGACAGATGCTCTGGAGACTATTGGCGACGTTTCACAAAAAGCACACGGTGTGATTTTAAAAGGTAGGTTTGCGATGCACAGATTCGTTTTCCTCTGTGCGGAGGTGATGCATTCTGAAAGCCATGCGCTACACTGAGTCATGTGATGTTATTGTCGGGTTCGGAGGTAAAGCTGTAGACCATCCAAATCTGTCAGTGTCAGTTATTGGATACATCCTGTTCTTTTCGCAAATGATGCTCGAGAAAATGAATCTCGGCTTTGGAAAGGTGGAGTGGCAGAGAGTGTTTGTTGTGGGTGATGCAGAAAGTGGCTCGGATGGCGTCGTGCTCCAGCCGACCTAAGCCGTCATTCATGCCCGCATCCTGTATATCGCAGACATAAGATCTCCGTGCCCATAACTTCGTGTTACATTAACGCGATTAACGTGCAACTACAACGTGCACTACAAAGTCTGGTTCTAAACACAACTTGGACTCGTGTGTATTGATGAGTTATGGACTGTAAATATAAAAGCAACTTTCACTAACATTCATTCACTCTTATGAGCTTGTTGGTTCCCTGTTCCTACATTTTGGAGTGTTGGCATGCTTTCATTTAGCATGTTTTAAACTTGACCAAAAGCATGGTTTTGATTAACCTTAATGCTCAGGTCCTGATATAAACACACCTTAAAGATTTTAATATCTTATTATATTTAAATTGACATTTATAGCACAGTGATGTGATACTTGCATTATTAAGCTTTAAAAATCACTTTCTTCACAATATATCTGCTTACTGAGCCATTTCAACTGTATGTAGATTTTTTTGTAATTTATGGACATTGATGAGGATGGAATGATGAGTACAGTATACATTTCCATTCATATCTGTTTGCAGGTTTGCTTCCTCATCAGGAAAGAATTTTTCCGCAGCACTGGTAGTATAATGCTGTTGTATTAAGTCAAGCACTTTGTCTCTGCGCTGAGGGGAATAAACTTCCCACTTGCATCACAATCACATTTTCTTGTTTAAGCATTTCTTATTCACATCAATATTTAATACAGAGGAGCGTCATAAGTCTGAGAAGTGTTTGGAAAATTTGTGTTATTAGACAGAATCCATCTGGCTATCGTGAATGCCTGAACTTTAATACCTATGAAAACTTTTGACCATGAAACATTTGTCACATTTTGAAGCTCTCTGTATTATCTCTTTGTTGATTTTATATATATATATATATATATATATATATGTGTGTGTGTGTGTGTGTGTGTGTTGCATTACATTCGTGGGTTGCAGCCAGCATACACACACACACACACACACACAGCCATATACATTTATCATTAGTGAGAGCAGCAGTGTCAGCCATCTGTTTATTGATCAGTAAATCAGAGGAAGTCTTACGTTAGCAAACACAATTATACGCATGACAAATATGCAGCCATTGAACTGAGAAATATGTTTTGGACTCTGGGAGACGATATTCACTTCTATTCATAATACACTGAGTCAGAAAGAGAGAGAATGGAGTCAGAAAGCGATGACCATGACTGAGATGCGTCAGATCCACAGTCTTATTAAAACACAAAGACATATTTAACACATTTACATTCAAAATTAATACTTGTTCTATAGCGTGAAGCATGTAAATATTCAAGAACATATATATGTATGTATAGTATATTCAAACTACAAAATAATATAGTTATTATTATATTATTAGTAACTGTAACCGGTAATGGTCAGTGGAAGCTTCTCTCTTTTTTTTAGGAGAGAAGGAGAGAAGTGGTTAACAGGTTAAGAAGAAGGTCTTAGCTGTCACGCTATCTAATAATCCTAGATAACAACAATCCTAGACAGCTTGTCAGGACACAGTTGTGAAATTCCTCAGAGGGAATGAGCAAATGGTGATGACCCATTTGATAATGTAAAACCAGACATACATATATGCATAATATACATAATGCATCAGAGATGGGATGCTCTGCTAAGTGTTGAGAAAAGCTTTAATTAATTTACCCATTAATTAAAATCATTAATTTATCCAAAATGAAAATTCTGTCACTATTTGCTCACCTTCATGTCATTTCAATCCCAAACACTCTGACAGTCTTAATTGCCTTATTAATTTACCGAATATGCATTAAATGAGCTCCCTTTGTTGATTAGCAGAAAGTAAAATAGCGTTTTGGAATGACACAAAGACTTGTTTTTTATGTTCTGTCCCTTTAAGAGTAAATCACTGTGCTCCAGAACTGTTCGGCTACATGCCCCATGGCAACAGCTGAATATCCCATGGCAACCGAAGACAGATGCTACGCTCTGAATTCCAAAATGTTACCACCTTTCCAAAACATACTAAACAAAGACCTGCCGCATCAGTGTGGAGGCAAATGTATGTATGCATGTGTGTTTAACTGACACATTCACTGTTATAAATTAGATACAAGAAATTAATAATTATGGGAAATTTAATTAATCATTTTTGTTCACTTAACCCTGTTGTCATATAAAATATATGCTTTTAAAACATAAGTGTGCTTTCATTTATTCACCTTCAAATCTGTGTGAAAATCTGTGTCATCTGAGTGAAAGTTCCTCAGTGTGTATGTTGGTTATCATGTAGAAAACACACACACACAATGAATTCCAGGAAAAAGTCAGGCTTTCATACCACAGCACAAACTGTTGTTATGTGTATCACTGCTGAGGTTGTTCTGTAGTTTGCATATTCTGGCATTTGCAGTATTTGCCTGTATCTGACCTTTCTAAAGGAAGAGCTGAGGTTGATCTGAAGGCAGGAAAATGAAATCAAGAGGATGAACATGTCAGAGGAACATTGTGCTTTTTAATTCTTGCCCTTAGTCCTCTGATGTTTCTACCTACATCTGATACACCTATTAATAAAACATGTTAACCTGTAACCACTGAATGAACAGTACATGTATGGTCTGTTCATATGACTTAAGCGAGTCACCAGTCTGTTCATATGACTTAAGCGAGTCAGCGGTCTGTTCATATGACTTAAGCGAGTCAGCTGTCTGTTCATATGACTTAAGCGAGTCAGCGGTCTGTTCATATGACTTAAGCGAGTCAGCGGTCTGTTCATATGACTTAAGCGAGTCAGCGGTCTGTTCATATGACTTAAGCGAGTCAGCTGTCTGTTCATATGACTTAAGCGAGTCAGCTGTCTGTTCATATGACTTAAGAGTCACAGGATTTTTAAATATTTAAAACAACAAAATCTACAAAAATGATTATTAAAGATTTCAAGGTAACTAATCAAATGTAAACAAATTTTGGACATTGACCGTGTAAACTCAGTTCAGATTTGCAAAGTGTGTTCTTGAGAACGTTGTCAGCTCATGCTGGGATCAACATGGATCATCTGGTTCTGCGCAAACTTGAGTGTATACTGTCAAGAAGATACATACAAAGTATAAAAAAAAATGTATTATCTTTTTTTAGTTCATCGTTTCAGCACAATTGTTATGTTGCACATATAATTTGTTAAAAGCCAATTAATCAGCCTGGCCAAAATATCAGTCCATCTGTAGTGTGTGTGGCAGCATGGTCTCTTATCAGTCAAAAATGTTTTATAGAGACTGCCACAGAAAACACAGTGGTGCCCAACTCACTCTTGGGTCTAACCAAGATTAATAGAGGTTCAGGAAAGCAATATAAACAGACCAGAAAGAGGGATGAGTCACTTTTCTCTCCCTGGTGAGATTCTGAGGGTCTTGCAAATGGCCTCTGGCTCTGCTGTTGGACACTTTTTTAGACTGCTGCTGCTGATGTTGTAAGTTTTGTTTTGTTTTCAGGTGTAAAAATTCTGCTTAAGTGCTGTTTTGTAATAGAGACAGATGCATATTTCACCAAATGTACCTTTAATTTAAAGTCCCACCTGTAATACAAGCACTTTTACATTTCTGTAGTTTTTTGTTTTTGGCTCATGAGTGTATTCACTGTTATTTAGCATGTACTCAAACAACTGTGTTTTATTTAAGTACAAAATTCTAAAAAAAAAAATACAAGCCAGCAGCACCACAGAAACATCATTTGTATTTATATTCAGTGGTTGTAATTAAGATTTCATAGCCATAGATTTTACTAAAGCACTTTATGGTTTTCAGGTCCAATATAAATTAATTTATACTTTCTCTGTCTTTACGTTTTAGATTCACATGAAGCCTAAACGTGAGATCTGGGAAAAAAATGTCCATTTGTCATGAGGGAAGAGGGCATCTCAGCTTTCCTTGACCTACAAAGAGACATCATGGATTGAGAAGTATCTCTGTTCACTCCACACTGTATCTCTGCTTTATTAATGACAGAGGCAGTACGGCGATGACCTAAAGACCTAAAGATTCTGCAAGGTTACTGTTTCAGCTCATAAAAACAATGAGTCACAAATACAGTAAAGAGGGCAGTGGTGTCTTTTTAGAACTTTATCAGAACATGCATAAAACACTATGTTGATATCCATTCAGAATTTGCATCAAAAGATGGATGGTTTTTCTTTGAGCAGTGTTTTCTGAATAACTGCATGTGATTGGCCCGTGGGCTGATTGACAGGTGATTCAGCCACTGACGAGATGCCATCAAAGGTGTCATGCTTGTACATGCTAACTGTGGTCTGCTGGGCCAGTGCTCTGTGGTATCTCAGTGGCTCCCGTCCCTCAGCCACCTATGTGGGTCAGATGACATTCGCCTCCCGCAAAGTTCTCCCAAGGCTCTCGAAGAACGTCACTTTCAGCAACATCCGCACGCGTTCTCTCAATCCGCACAATTTCAAGTTTCTCATTAATGAGCCCAAAAAATGTGAAGGCACCTCACCCTTCCTCGTCCTCCTCATCAGCACCAACCACAAGGAGTTTGACGCCCGCCAGGCGATCCGTGAGACGTGGGGAGACGAGAACACGTTTAGTGACGTCCGCGTTCTGACACTGTTCCTCCTCGGGTACAGCACGGAACCTGTCCTCAACCAGATGGTGGAACAAGAGAGTCAGATCTTCCATGACATCCTGGTCGAGGACTTTGTGGATTCCTACCACAACCTCACCTTGAAAACCCTTATGGGGATGCGCTGGGTGTCCTTATACTGCTCCAATGCCCAGTATGTCATGAAAACAGACAGCGATATATTTGTTAACATGGACAATTTGGTGTTTAACCTTCTGAGACCCAACAGCAAGCCAAGGCGACACTTTTTCACAGGTCGCGTGATAAACGGGGGACCCATACGAGACGTCCACAGCAAGTGGTTCATGCCCAGAGATCTTTACCCTGACAGCAGGTACCCACCCTTCTGTTCTGGCACTGGGTATGTGTTTTCTGGAGATGTGGCAGAGTTGATCTACAAGACCTCTCTCCACACAAGACTCCTTCACCTGGAAGACGTATATGTGGGGCTGTGCCTGCGGAAACTAGGCATTCATCCCTTCCAGAACACTGGATTCAATCACTGGAAGATGAGCTACAGTCTGTGCCGCTACAGGAAAGTGTTGACTGTCCATCAGATCTCACCGGAGGAGATCCTCAGAATATGGAGTGATATGTCCAACAAGAAACATCTCAGATGCTAACAACACAAGCTATAGAACCTAGAGGAATATGTTGTTTAATCAGAATGTGTTTAAACATGCTGTTGTACTTTTATTCCACAATATTGACCAATCGTTGAGTAATTTAACTGGACTGTAACCATCGACACACACACAGTCTTGTTTCTGGGTTCCTGGGTCAAGTTTATAGTTAATGTGAAGTTTAGGCTTACAACCATAGTTGGGTGCCTCCACACCATTGGTATCCACCTATAATCTCCCTCTGATTTTAGGGATAAGTTTTGGTAAGGGCACAGACTGCAGTCATAAAGCTTTTGCCAATCTGTAAAGGAGAGTCAAACTGGATTCACAACCCAATGACAATTGGCTATAATGGTTTGAAACCGATGTTTCACACCTTACAGTCTTACAAACATTATTTACCAAGCTGCTAGGAATTTACAGTATATGCTGTGCAGTATATTAATAGTAACAACTTTTAAAGTACAATATTATGACAATTCTTACCATCCCAAACTTTTGCCAAAACAACATTTATTCCTGTATATCTGTCTTGAATGACACTTAAAGCCAGATTAACCCATGAGATTGAATATTTACCTGTAATTAAAGCTTCTGCAGTAGAGCTCAGTTGTAAAACTGTACATTAGGTACAGTAGATTATTTTGCTGTTGATTAAGGTGTAATGTAATGATGCAGAAACGCTTGGATTTTAAATACGTGCAAGACATTCACACAAAATGGTTTTAACACGAGGAGCTGTGCAATATACTCCAGTCAGTCCTTCTACATTCAACAGACAGAGCTACAAAGTTTCAAAATAATCCAGAAACCTCCATAGAACACAACTGGCACAAATCTGTGTGAATGTTTTTATTTGTACAGCTTGTATATTCTTTGTATGTTGTGTGATTGTGAGCTGCATTATTGCATAATAGCCTTTCAGTTCTGCTGATGTTCTGAGTGATGAATGAGGGCAGATGCAGATCATAGAACGTAACACACATGACATACAGCACATGTGACAGGGTCATGCTGGGATCATGCACTTTATTTTGTATCTAAAAACACGGACAGGCTGGTTTTACACTGCTGACTGTATTATTAAAAACATAACCACTTATTTTCTACAATAAAGTCACTGTTAAGGTGCTTCTGCGTTCATTGTAATTGACAGTATGTCTTTTACCCTGCAGTCATCATCATTTTACACACGTCCATTTTTCACAATTTTAAAGATTTGTTACATAACCGTAGCTGCAGGTGTTTCTGATAGTTAACAGTTAGTGAACTGAACAACCGCTTCCAGTAATGCGAAGCAACTTGTTTTATCTCATTTAAAGGAGCGTGTGAAAAAAACATCTGCTGATCTTTAGGGTCAGCAGTTACCAGCCAGAGGAACATCTACCCCAGAGGCATTTAAGCACAATCAGAGGGTCCTTGCGAAGATTCCAGCTTTAGTGTATTAAAAGGGTCTCAGTGTGTTGTAATTGTCTAACCAGCTAGGTCACATTGGAAATATGTTGACACAGAGGGGCGGGTTTATTTAAATTCTGGGCGTCATGACATCTTAAAACCAGGAAGAAGAAAGCTGTAGTTCCTTCCAGCCATTTCTTGTAGTTCTTAAACAGCAATTATCTCTCTTTGCAGTGAATGTTGTATCTTTGCAGATATTGTTTATGCTCAAACAGCAACATTACACACTAACTAAAGCTGAAAAATAAAAACATAATAGGAGCCCCTTAAGTGAAAATGTTCACAAATCATGATGTATTTAAACTGTAATACCTAATGGTTGTTGAGCTTCTGGTATTTTATAATTCTATAGTTCTATTGCATAACGACATGAGTTTGGTGCTGATAATGTTGTGCTTTTGCCACAGAAATCACTGGATTAAAGAAAGCAAAAGGTGTCTGATTATCAGTTTTAGACTGTCGTAATGATACCTGTGAAATATTCCCTGCCAGCTGTTCTACACAATGTAGTTTCGGTCTGACACATCAGGATCTAGTCGAGAATAGTGGGTGGTGCTATATGCTTGTGCTGTGGATAAGTGGGAGGGGTTTGGATTAAGAGAGGAGGAGTTTGAGCTTGACCGGCTCCGCCTATGTCTGTCCCAGCTCCGGTGAAATGAAAGAGGGCTGCATCTATGGTTGTCCATCCCCACATGGGTGCTGACCTGAGATGGACTCAGACTGAGTTTATGACCCTGAGCTCTCAGCTCAAACTCTTCTACTGATGTCTTCTTGTAGCTGAAAAAAAACAGAATGTTTTGAAGACATTTACAGCATCTCTAAGCTTCATTAAAAGACTCCAGTGAGAGAAACAGTACAATGATACAAAGATCAGTTTACAGTGCAGCATTGGCATGAATCATGATTTGGGAGTATGTGAGGACCTGAGGATCTTAGTGTAGCGTTAACTCACAGTCTCAGCAGCAGAGAGGAGAGCACCACTGAGACAGATGAAGCTGCCATTGCTGCAGAACCCATCCAGGGCTGTAGCACCAGTCCAACAGGCATGAACACACCTGAAACCAGTAAACCACATTCACTCATTACAGTATGAACACACCTGAAACCAGTAAACCACATTCACTCATTACAGTATGAACACACCTGAAACCAGTAAACCACATTCAGTCATTACAGTATGAACACATCTGAAACCAGTGAACCACATTCACTCTTTACAGTATGAACAAACCTGAAACCAGTGAACCACATTCACTCATTACAGTATGAACACATCTGAAACCAGTAAACCACATTCACTCATTACAGTATGAACACATCTGAAACCAGTGAACCACATTCACTCATTACAGTATGAACACATCTGAAACCAGTGAACCACATTCACTCATTACAGTATGACAACATCTGAAACCAGTAAACCACATTCACTCATTACAGTATGAACACATCTGAGACCAGTAAACCACATTCACTCATTACAGTATGAACACATCTGAAACCAGTAAACCACATTCACTCATTACAGTATGAACACATCTGAAACCAGTAAACCACATTCACTCATTACAGTATGAACACATCTGAAACCAGAAACCACATTCACTCATTACAGTATGAACACATCTGAAACCAGTAAACCACATTCACTCATTACAGTATGAACACATCTGAAACCAGTAAACCACATTCACTCATTACAGTATGAACACATCTGAAACCAGTGAACCACATTCACTCATTACAGTATGAACAAACCTGAAACCAGTGTGTGTGTGTGTGTGTGTGTGTGTGTGTGTGTGTGTGTGTGTGTGTGTGTGTGTGAGAATGTGAGTGTGTGTAGGTTCTGCCTACCTGCTGCAATAGGAATGCCAAGCAGATTGTAAATGAGAGCAAACACAAAGTTGATCCTGATTCTCTGCACGGTCTTTTTAGACAGCTCAATACTGGCCACAACATCCAGCAAGTCATTCTAAATCAATACAGAACACACAGTTGAGGATTTAAGTCTTTTTTAATAGAATTTGCCCTTTGCTTGCTGATGAATGTGATGGATTGACTCACGCGTATGAGAACGATATCTGCTGCCTCAATAGCAACATCAGTTCCCGTTCCTATGGCGATGCCCAGATCCGCATGAGCTAGAGCGGGCGAGTCGTTGACCCCGTCGCCAACCATTGCAACTTTAAGACCTCTTTCCTGCAATTCCTGAACCTTCGCAACCTTATGTGACGGCAAGACCTCTGCAAACACCTTTCTGATCCCCACCTGTGTTAAATAATACAGAGCACTGACCACACACACACACACACAGTATTTGTAAATGTGTGTATGTCTGTGGCTGTATCTGTGGGGCACCTGTGTGGCGATGGCCCGGGCTGTACGTCTGTTGTCTCCTGTGATCATAAAGACGTCTATTCCCATACTGTTAAGGGTGCGAACTGCTAGAGCTGACTCCGCCTTCACTGTATCCGCTATAGCTAACATGGCACACAAAACTCCTGAGTAAAACACAACAAAGAAACAGTCCCCTTCATATTCTTAAACAAATCCTGTTATAATCTGATCAAATGTAAACATGTAAGAATATGGTCATATATTCACCATTGTATATAGGAGGATTATATACATGTATATAGGAAGAGGAAGGAAGAGTATATAGAAAAAGGACGGATCCTTGTTATTTTCGATTCATAGGGCTTGCATTTGAAGCCTTATTTGAAAGTTAACTGGTACTGTATGAACATGGAAGTGATGTTGATACTGTACCATCGATGGCCACAAGTATGGCTGTCTGTCCTTTGGTCTCATGGCTGCTCATGGCATCATCCACATCGGCTGTGATCTCCAAACCGTTCCTCATCATCCACTGTCTGTTCCCGATCAGAACAGAGTATGAAGAACCATCTGGAATAAACACACTGCCTTAAGACATTATTGTTGTGCTGTACAAACAGCTGAATTAACTCTTCAGTGTTCAGCAACCGGTCCTGCACTGATAAACAACACTGTGGACTGCACAGTTACACAGAGTTCAGCCAATTATAACAGAGGTCTTTTCCAAAGGAAAGTTAAAGACACAGTGGCCAAAATGGCCTGATTTATTCTATGAGTCTGAGGTTATATAATGGTCAAAAACGTTAAGTCGTTAAAAATGTTCAACTAAATTAAATATACACCTTACCCTGTAAAAAAATGCTACAGTACAATATAGCAAAAAGCTTTAGCAATACACAAAGCTCACACGAGGGGGCACCATAAACACACATATACCTTACCTGACCCTTCCTCTGCATCTGCCACCAGGCGGCTCTCATCTGTGGTGGCCCCGTGGAGGGTGAGCAGAGGCGGTGTGTGTTTTGCTGTCGCCGTATCACGTGTCTTTGGGCTGTTCTGCAGAAGATCCTCAATGTTGGAGACTTTACAACTTATTCCACAGCCAGGAACTGCCTGGAAGTCATGGCAGTAACCCAGGGTGTGAGTTCCCAACTCCTACACACACACACACAAAAATACACAAACCATCAAATGAACATCAGAAAACGTTTTAACATAAAAATGTGACCCTGTTTATTTTCTGAATCAAGCCATTTTAATGATGGCTTTTATTGTTTTTAGCACTTTTTTTAACCTCTGAAATGTTTAATCTCGTATTCTGATGCAATCGCGTGAGTTAACCAACAGAACGACACTGTGTGAGAATGGCAGGGCAATTTTTCACATTCCAACACCTGATGGATCAGATCTGTACAAAAATTCCTACCCCTGAATATTCTGCTTCACATTACGGAAGTAAAATGTGTTGCAAATTAAACATGTTGTGAAACTGGTTTCATGTTCTCCTCAAAAATGGGTTATTCAAACAAAAGGTTCTTATATCTAATGGTTGTTTATTACAGCTCCGACTGTGAGTGTGTGTTCTTGCATAACTATCTTTGTTGGACAAGTTTGAGTTTTAGACCATCGGAATAAAGACAAAGTGAGTAAGGTGATGACATTTAGGCAGTCCTAACTTTCTGACACCCCTTTAAAGGTTTGACAGACTGTTTTACCTGTTTGAAGGATAAGACTTGGATTTAAAGTTAAAGGGTTAGGTTTAGGTCATAAAAATAGCTGAACAAACGTGTGTGTGGGTGTGTGTGTGTGTGTGTGTGTGGCACGTTATCACAGCAAGTCATGTCAAGTGTCAGCACTGTGATGCTGTACTAAAGTTTCAAAGTTTGGTTTGTGTGATGTTTCCTCAAACCTCTTTGCAATGTTTGGCAACAGCCATACCCAGCGGGTGTTCACTGCTCGCCTCAGCTGTGCCCACCACCGCCAGAACCTTCCGTAGAGGAAGCTTTGCTCGATCCCACAGCACCAGCACTCGGGTAACCTGCGGCACCCCATTAGTGATGGTGCCCGTCTTATCAAACATAACAGCCCTAACCTGCAGGGGGAACAGTGGAGAGAGGGTGATGACAGACTGCCAACATATATTTCTGTATATAAGAATATAGATTTATCTCTCTATATAGATGTAGACATATAATGATATATACAGTAGTATATAGGTACTATATGTATGTACAGTAATATATAGATATAAAACTCAATTCCTTATACTTGTAAACATGACTATACACTTTATAGATTCTTTACAAAGTGTTGTTTTTTTAGACAAAATGTTAAAGGTTCTCTCATGTGTAAGTCACTCTGTAAAAAATGGTCTGCTAAATAAATAAATGCAAAATGCAAATGTAAAATATAATCTACATAGGGTAAAAACATGAGTTTTAACAAAAGATATAGATTCATAACTGTTTCTAACACACAGTAGTAATACACTGTATAAAACATACAGTAGACACATAACATACAGATATAATCTATATACAGTGAATAGCATATTTTATCACTGGGATTAAGGATATAATCTATATACAGTGACTATCATATTTTATCACTGGGATTAAGGATATAATCTATATACAGTGACTATCATATTTTATCACTGGGATTAAGGATATAATCTATATACAGTGAATAGCATATTTTATCACTGGGATTAAGGATATAATCTATATACAGTGAATAGCATATTTTATGCCTGGGATTAAGGGATTAGGGGTAAGCATTGCCTTGTGGGCCATTTCCAGAGGTTCTCCTCCCTTTATAAGGATGCCATTCTGAGCGCCCACTCCAGTGCCAACCATAACGGCAGTGGGAGTGGCCAGACCCAGCGAGCACGGACACGCAATGGACAGAACAGTGATGGAGGCCTGAAAGGCGAAGCGGAGGATCACCTCTGTTCTGGAGATGTTGGGGTTGTAACCCTGCAGAGAACACACGAGAGTTACAGTCTTCTCCTGCACACGCCCGTCTGTAAAGACTGTATGTAAAGACAGTTCAAGGGCTGACTCACAGGAAAATACTGTGCCACTATGTCGAAGTCCACAAAGCCAATGATGAGCCACACCACCACTGTAAGCACTGAGATGACGACTATGAAGGGAACGAAATAGCCACTCAATTTATCAGCTAACTGCTGAATTGGTGCCTATAAAGAGAAAAAGATCCAACAAAATCATACTGGCTAACAAACAAAATGAAATCATTTTATTTATGAAATTATTGTAACAAAGAAAGGTTTGGATAACAAATATCAAGAGAAGGTTTCTTACGTTTACTAATTAGATTTAACCAAAGCATGCCTATAAATTCATAAAAGCAAGTTCATTTTCTCTCTGCTTCATAGTTTTCTTGTTCGATGAATGTTGTTTTTGCGAAACAAAATTTTATTTAATACGACAAAATTTGACAAAGTTGTATTCAATATGAATAATATATTTGTTTAAATAAAATTGCTTATTTAAAATATAATAATGAAAGACTGTCAAAGCTCAGCACTTGTGCCAACACTTCACTCACTCACAGTCTGTGAGTGTACTTGTATGTACCTTTGAAGTCTGAGCCTCTTCAACCAGTTTCACTATCTGGCTGAGGGTGGTCTCTGCCCCCACATGAGTGGCCTCCACCAGCAGAGCCCCATGAGCATTAATAGAGCCAGCGATCACACAGCTGCCCACTTTCTTTACCACTGGCATCGGCTCCCCTGAAGAAACACTGACCTCAGACTCTAATACATTACAACAACTTTGGACCTCTTTAGCTCCATTATAACTAATCAACATGACAAACCACTAGAAATATAAGTGAAGAATGAAGACTAGAATTCCCCTAGAACTGATCACAGTGCATTTGTTTGACATAGCACAACAACATTGGCTCAACCAATGGCGTGAGTTTGAGGGAGGGACCATCTTTTTGTTGGTCCAATGGCAGACAATGGGAGTGTTCAGGAAACCTGTTTGAAAACAGTCCTTATTTTCCATTTCTGATGGCACAGAAATTATTCAATGACATTCCAGCTGCATGATGAGAGTTGCACGCTATCCTTCAAAGCAAAATCACAAGGAAAAGTGTGTGCAATGATAATGTTTACAGCTAAAGTCATTTACCAGTAATAAGAGACTCGTCTGCCATAGACGTGCCCTCGATCACCTTCCCATCAACAGGAAATTTCCCCCCTGGTGCCACTTTCACCACGTCGCCCCTCTGCACCAGCTCCACAGACACCTGCTCCTCTCTGACACACAGCAAACAAGATACAAGACTGATGGAGCAGCACACAGAGTGATCAATAAAGTTTAGTATGCTGAGGTTCTGTTATATACTTTAATGTGAATATTACAGACAAGCACCACTCCACTGCACCACTGAAATACACTTGTGTAAACATATCCTGCAGTCTCCAGCTTATATAGCTGAGGAATATGACGTATGTATCAATGATTTAAACCTGATAATTGTGTTATTGGGACCCAGGGAAACTATAGTGGCATCTGTAGCTTGAAGGGACATGAGTTTTGCCAGAGCCTCAGAAGTTTTACTCTGCAAAGACCAAAGAAAACAGACAAAACATAAATATGAATATCATTTTTCTGGGCAGGTAAGTCAAGGGAGATTTATTATCATTTGATTGCCCACCAGCCAGTCAAGTACATCTAGGAGAGTTATTTGATGTTTTGTTACCTTGGCAACATGCTCCAGCCAGCGTCCCAGGGCAATGAACACAAAAAGCATCGGAGGTGTGTCAAAAAACGTGAGAGGGCTCTGTTTGGCTCCTTCAATCATGGCTACCATCAGCACTACGCAGGAATACACATACGCAATGGTGGTTGCCAAGACAATCAGCACGTCCATGTTAGCCACACCGTGTCTTAGTGAACGATACGCTTGTATGTAGAAGTAACGGCCACCTAGAAACTGGATTAAAAAAACATGTGAAAAGTAAGATACACACAAAACTTTGGTACTCAACATTATTGTTATGCTATTTTATTTGTTAAACTATTGTGTATGACCTTTCTAAAGTACAACATTGGCAACAGTAATGAATATTTACTATCAATTCTCTGATATTTACTATTGAACTCACTTTAAAAAAGTGGTGAGCAATCACAATTTTAACCAATTCACATTTGTGCCATTTGTGGTGTAGAAATGACAACCTTCGCCCATTTGAATCTGAGGTCAAGAGATACCTGAACAGGTGTGCAGAGCAGGAAAAAGGCCAAGTTCATGATGGACAGACCAGGCAGGATGTTCTGCTCCACAGGCATGGAGCCACCATGTTCCTTGTGCTGACTGTCCATCACCATCATGTAGACCATCAGACCCATCACTGGAATCCCAAACACCAGGCTGAACAGAAATGAGTGCTTCCATCTGCAGGTGCAGAGCAGTTCTACCGTTAAATATAACATATCAATCTATACGCACACATATAAAGTGAAATAAAATTTAAAAAAGATACTTGCTGCCGAATCTCCTCTTGGTGGTCCAACATGTTGTTTTTCCCAAATCCCTCATTTTTTATTAGGGATACTCCAAAACCCAAACCCTGGAAAACAGAGCAAGGAGGAGAGAGATATAAAATATTATAAGCAAGCAATTTGCTAGCAATAAAAAACAAAATGCAAAAGAAATGCAATTAGCAAGCAATTAAAAAAACATTAACAATCAAATGAAAAGCTCTTTAAGTCAAATCTTTCTCTCGTCATCAATAATTCAAGTATTTGTACCTCAATAATTCTGACGATGTCTCGAGAGCCTACCAAATCTGGGTCAAACTTCACGTGCGCTTTGTTTGTTGCCAAGGCAACGGAGGCTTCCAGAATTCCCTTAGTCCTTAGGAGTTTACTTTGTATGTTGTGGACACAGGAAGCGCATGTCATACCAGTGACCTGATGAAATGTCAGTGTCAAGAGTGAAATCACTCGAGCTCTGAGGCTTTTAAATGACACACATCAAAACATTCTTGTGTTGAATTCTACATCAGCCCTTCATAATCATTTCCATTTCATCTCATTTCCTGCTGCTTTTTATAAAAAAGAAGACTTTTCAAATTTTTAGTGTCTTTACTTTCAATTATAAAAAACAGGCTTTGCCAGTCAGTTCTGTAACTACAGGGACTTTTCAAGTACAAGCTGCAAATGATGTTATTTTGGGTTTCGGGTTACACAATTAATTTAAAAAAGAACTGTGTCTGCCATACTGTATTTATTTAGAAAATAATTTTTTTTAAATGTGGTGGCAAATTTATTATCATGTAAAACATTACAAAAGTGGACCATGTTAGTTTTCTATAAAGAACATGTTCCATGTTTAAACATTTGTGCACCCCGACACTCACACTGAGATCCAAGACCCCATCCTGCCCCGTGTTCTCCTCCAGCACTGACGCGCCGAACCCCAGGTCAGAGATCAGCTGCGCGATCCGTGACGGATCCAAAAGCCCTGGATCGTACCTCACCTCTGCCTTACCAGCCATTAGAGCAACCAGCACTGACTTAATACCTACAGAAACAGTTCAGTACAGTCATCTAACCCTGCTACAGTTCAGACTATCAGCGCTGGTTCTAGTGCTGGTTGGTAATGCCATTCTCACCTTCATGTTTCAGCAGGTTCTTCTCGATGTTGGCCACACACGACGCACAGGTCATTCCTGTCACAAGAACAAAGCATTTGTGTGTCTCTCTCTCCTCTGAGCTGCTGGGGTGGCCTGTGCTGATGAAAGCTGAAGATGTGGGGCTCTGGAGACTGGTTTGTGGGGGTAGATGTTTCAAACCAGTTGACATCTGAGTGTTTAATGAATCTTTGGAAGAAAGAGATATTATTAAAAGCATGGCATTACAAATCAGTAATAAAAAAGACAATACCTTGGGACTTTTGTACACATACAAAATAGTCATTCAACATATATACAGATCTCTTAAGAAAAATAAGTATACGTTATGTAGTAAGTACTAGTACACTTGTAAGTGTGCTATTTCAGTATTACTTGAGATATAATTGGCCCACTTTTTAAGCATACTTTAAGTGTAACTGTAGTAAAAAACACAACTAGTTTACAACTATGTTTTTCTAAGAAGTACATAAAGTACATTTCTCAGAAGTACATAAGTAGACTGCAGGTATACCAATAGCATACTTGAATGATTGTTTTGTAAGGGAACACACAATAATGCATTTATGATTCTACATAACCAGGTAAGGTATTTACTATAATTTAATATAAGATGACTTAAAATTATTTTATGTTTAGGGACCACAGTTAACAAGTTATGAAAACAGACGGCGAGAAGACAGACAGAGAGAAACAGCAGGCAGCCCAAAGCCTCTTTAATCTGATTAAACTCTTCTACTTTCACTTTTAGAGGTTGCCATGGGTTCGAGTCATTTAAGAACACTTCATGTTATTCAAGAATGGCAACCGGTGTGGTAACCACGGAAACGTTTGTTCTGAACAGACATAACTGGCTAAGGTACAAGCCTCTGTCTAGACAAGATAAAGATTTGGATAGTATCATAATATCAACTGGGTTTGAGGCAACAAGAGAATAAGTAGTTGAGGGCCCAGTTATTTCATCACTATCAAATGTTTAAAAGTAGAAAAACTATACACTACACATATATTCAACCTATACTAAATGTACTGCAACGTTTCAAAAACATTCCATTTGCATTGCTGTAGCTCAACTGGTAGAGGATGGTGCTAGCAATCTCCAGGTTATGAGTTTCATCCTCAGGATACACACAAACAAAACAGTGTATACCTTGAATGTACTGTAAGTGGCTTGGGATAAAAGCGCTTGACAAATTCATCAACTGTAAAATGTCGCCCCTGTGGAAACAGAAGTTGATGTTCACAGTGTGAAATGTTGCTACCTTGTTCCAGCCATGCTTCAAATCCCATGTCCTCAACTGCCGCCTTCAGTTCCTCCGCACAGGTCACGCTGGAGTCGAACGTTATAATTCCCTGCTTTTCCTGTAGGGAAACTTTTACGGAACGAACCCCAGCTTTCTTAGACATCAATCCCTCTATGGTTTGAACACAAGAATTGCACGTCATTCCTTCTATTCCAATGATGACACTCTGTGGTGGAATTCTGACCAAGGAATTAGACCTGGATTCTACGTTCCAACCAGGAATGGAGACCCTAAAATTCCCTGGTGGTATCTCCTCTAACAGCTCTTTAACAGTCTCCAGGGTCAGCAGAGATGGATCAAACCTAAGATCCACACTTCCTTTTTCCAGGGACACTAATACAGAGTTGACCCCTAACATTCCAGACAAAGTCGTGGTTATATTTTTAACACATGACCCACAATGCATCCCTTCGACACCTAATGTCACCTCAGACCAGTCATAGATGGGATTAGCGCAGGTCCCTATTCCTGAAGGCTGTAGACTCTGCAAGGCCAAAATCGAAGCTTCAAACCCCATGTCCTCGATGTGTTCTCGTAAATTTGTAGGTGTTACCTCTGTAGGGATAAACCTCACAGAGACATCTTTATCTCTCAAAGACACCTGGACACCAATAACTCCCTGAAGGGCTCCAATACGTTCTTCAATAGATCTGACACATGACTGACAGGTCATTCCCTGTACCTTCATCCTCACCTCACTCATCTCGGCCATCATCCGGCCATCAGGCTGGGTCACTTCCTTCACCTCACACCCCATCATCTGAACCTCTTGGAGGATTCTCCTGGAAGTAATAGCAGAAGGGTGGTAATCCACCCAGACCAGGTCTCCAGACTGTATTGATAGAGCCGCTACGCCCTTGAGACCCGAGATCAGTGTGTAAAGAGCCTGAGCACGGCTGGGGGATGTCAGGCCTGTGATGTGAAGAGTGATCCGAGAAGGCTGGCTCAGACCGGGCTTCAATTCGCCGGGGCCCCCTTGTTCATATGCAAGATTGTCAAAAGCATGTTGTTGAGGGGTCCAGGCTTCACCTGGACTTCCATTCTCCTAAAATAATTGAGCATAAAGTTATTCACTTAAACGGCTTGCTTACGAGCTGTGAAAATTTTGTCATGGCTGATCAAATCTTTGCATTTATCTACTGATCTAATTATCAGGTTAAACAGGTTACAAGTTTAGGCATTTAAATTTATCAGCAAAAATGTTTGTTCCTTCAAATCAAGATCTTCAAAGATCTTGCTAGCACTTGCTAATCGCACACAAGAAAGAATTATACACAAAGCTTTCCCATTATACAGCACCAAACAGCAGATTATTTATGGTTGTCTGACTAAAGAATCACAAGACTAGGTCTGTATTTCTGCTCTGCTCAGTACTCATTTTTTGTCCTTAACTGTACATAGTGGTCATTGGTCAAGACACATATTTACAAAATCCATGACATATTTTGTTATACGTTCATGTTAAATTCATGTTAAAATGTGTATGAAGGTTAAATTATTTCAGAAATTATCCCAATTATAGGTGGTACAGGACTGTGCAATTATTTATATAAATAGCAAAAATAATTAAATAAATTGTACAGTGGTCCAGAAAAGTAATTTAATACTGTACAAACAGTCAACAAACAGACAACAAACATCAAACCATGAAAACATATAGGCCCCTATTTTCTGTAAAGCAACACTTTACTAGTAACACATTTAACTAAAATAAATCTGTTTCAAATATTAAAGGAACAGATATATCTATATATATGTTTAATCTCCAGACCACATGTGTTGGGACACTTTCGGTCAAACAAAAGAGAATAGGATGAGATGAACTATGGGTTAATTCCCAGCTAACAATTTTAGGATGTAAGAATGTTAAAATTTCCATTAAGTAACAAAAACATCAGTTTGAACGTTTAAGGAACTTTCTGTATTAATGTTGTATAAATGTATTGTATTAATGTTATTATTTGGCTATAAGAACGCTATTCAAACCTTTTTAACTCCACTAACCACTTAAGAATAACGGTTTTTAATATATATAACGTTAGGAAAACGGTCTACTAACGTTACCGCAATAACGTTTTTGATAACTTTTAGGGGACTTTAACCAACATTCCGAGAACGTTCTCGGAATGGGTTGTGTTTAATCAATTGAACTTGATGGGATACACCCATCACTATCCAAAACCAGTTTAACCAGTTGTTTGGTTAAAATTCATTGCAAAAGAAAAGTGAAGTTACTTCTGGGAAACGGCTGACATAAATCGCTTGCAGATGACGGTTTACTGTAATGTAACTCACACACTTTTAAATGCCAAATGAAAGTTATCTTGTATTAATGAAACTAACCTCATACTCACTGAATCCATCTCTACTCTTTTGTGAGAAAGGACACACGCAAGGGTCCGGCCCGCAGCGACACGGAGCTCCGCGGGCGTCCATGCAAACCTGCTCGCCACCGGCTGCCCCGTCATCACAAGACTTTGAGATAAACTTGGCGAGGTTATTGAACGCACTGAGTTTATTCATTGTACCGATGTTTTACTCTTCGCGTACGACTAACGTTTATTTTTCCTTTCCTAACTCAATAGTGGAGTCGCTGGTCCGCTGCATATCGCTGTCTTTAAGTGGTCTGTCAGGTGGATGGTGTGAGTGTGGCGCGTTTTAAATGCTCGCAGGTTTTGCGCTCAGCGCTTGTCTATCTCCTGCACTTCTCTGCGCTGTGGATTTTGCACCCGGCGCAGTCTGTCAAAGTCTTCTGCGCATCACATTCTCTGTCAATGATTGAACTAAATGATGTTGCGAGTGCACAACTAAAACAAATAAGTGTTATATATCAGTGCCGGGCAAAGCACACGGCTCTCTCTCGGTCTCTCTCTCTCTGTTCGTGTGCACAGCTGTTAGGCCTGCTCGGTTTAACTCTTGCATAAACGAAGGTCTTCAACAAAACACTTGTTTACTAATACATATTAATAGCCCCTCCCACAACATTTACTGTATGGAGATACATACAGAAATATTTATCTTAATCTTTATCTTTACAGAAATTTGTCGGAAACCTACCTCTGACCAGATCAATTTTTTTCTTAAATATTCCCAAACTAAACTATTGTATGAGTTCTATTATGCGTATAATTTACCAAGTATTGGGGTGTTTTGACACTTTTTTGTGGGTGAGCCCGTCATTATTGAAAATTAAAGAGCGCCTTTTTAATTTATAATGCCGCCTAAAAAAATGTTGTCCTGAGGAAATTGAGTATTGCTTAAAATGTTAAAGTACTACAACAACAGTTAAGAAGCAGTAAGCATACGGAACCGTCTGTCCGGTGACCTCTTTGAGCGGAATCCCGGGAAATAAACGTGCGCTCGTTGACGTTTCTACAGGTCAAACAAACGAACTACAGGTCTGAAAAACCCCTTAGACATGTTACCCAATTTTGGGTCTCCACAAGCTGTCGCAACAAAGCTTCACACAACGGCGAGTCAAAAACAATCCGATGTTTGTTGTTTTTTTTGTTTGTGTTTGTTTTTTGCATGGAGGCATGCGTACAAATCTCTGATCTTCAGATACAACCAAATGAAGAAAACTCGTGATTATTGTGATTTTTGATAAGGTCGATAAAATTAAATACTTTTATTCCCATCCTTAAAACAAAGACATTTTTGTCAATACTGTCATGCAAAAACAAGCAGCAATGGTATTATTATCTGACACTATGATACAATCACCAGCATTTTATGTTTATCAGCCTATGATTCAATAAGTAAATAAAAGTCATCTTACCCATTCTGTACACCAGGTGGATCCGTACATCGCCTGTACGTGTACGTTCACGCCGTTGGGTCGTTCAGAGGGGATATACGACTCTCAGAAGAGACGAGCTGCAGCCACATGATTGTCATGAACTTTCAATTTTATTTCAAACTCAATTACAGCAGCATCCGCAGAGAAAAATGCACCATAGTAAGTTCCCATATACAGTCCTGCAGCTACAACTGTAGTGTAAAATTACAATACCTTTTTAACAAGATAATTATTTACCAAACAAAACTTACCAAAGTTACACGACCAAGCAAGATGATGAATATTTAAATCAGTACAATTTACCAACTTATTAGTTTTAGTTTGTTGTGTTGTTTTTCAGAATGACAAATACTTGAAGGAAAACGAAACTCAGTCAGCTGCAGTCAATGAAAATAATGTGTTAATATTTTTCAGTAGACCAGCGACACACACAGATAGTTGTGTGTCTCTATGACTTGTAAGGTGAGAAAGTGATGTCAGATTATTTAATCTGGGCTCAGGAGGGGCATGAATGGATGTCATGTGATACAGGATGGGTAACAAGCCTATTCCTGCTCAAAAGATACCATGAAATCAAAACCTGGTGTTCTCTGGCTTTTAGTGATGTCTATTAGATTTAAAGATAACTGTGAACAAATATGATATCAGTATTGCTTTTTTCTATAGAAATATGTATTTTTAGTATATTTCGGATACGACCAGAAATACTGATCTTGCATGCACAATGATCGTCCAGTAAAATAATGTCCGGATTTAGAATGCCCCTCCCACTCATACCACCTTACAGCAACATGGCTGCGAATTCAGGTTGCGTATGTCTGGTTTGATTATATATATACGCCTGTGCTTCCAGCATTGGTTATTGTTCATGTATATGTGCTATTTTTGCTTTGCAGTAAGTTCCTTGGTTTCAGGAGGTGTCGTGTGTTCAGTAGATGCTGTGTGTGTTCAGTAGATGCGTAGATGCTGTGTGTGTTCAGTAGATGCCGTGTGTTCAGTAGATGCGTAGATGCTGTGTGTGTTCAGTAGATGCCGTGTGTTCAGTAGATGCCGTGTGTTCAGTAGATGCCGTGTGTTCAGTAGATGCCGTGTGTTCAGTAGATGCCGTGTGTTCAGGACGTGCCGTGTGTTCAGTAGATGCCGTGTGTTCAGTAGATGCCGTGTGTTCAGTACATGCCGTGTGTTCAGTAGATGCCGTGT
>JAZGTJ010000623.1:73827-91430 GCA_036877575.1 Botia almorhae | reverse complement strand
GGTAGACACTCGGTTGAGGTCAAATGAGGCAAGAAGGGTGTGGAAGTCAGACGCTTGAGGCTTTTCAACGTGGATGTTGAAGTCCCCAAGCAGCAGTAGAGGAGTGTCCTCATCAGGGAAGGATGACAGAAGAACATCCAGCTCATCCAAGAAGTGAGTTAGTGGACCTGGGGGGCGGTAGATGACAACCACATGACAGTGAAAGGGATGGGTAATAGTAGTTGCATGGCCAACACATATGCCAACACAGTATTTCTTTATATTTTTTCAACACATACAGAACAGACACCTAGCACGTATGTTGACAAAATTGTTTGTTTGGGTGTTGATTTAAATGTTTTAACAGCTTCTCTCAGAAATTGCTAACTACGCCTAGAAGAGATGCTTTTGAAGATACATAGTTTACTTTTAACTTTCCACCTAACCTAGAGGTAGCTTGCAATGTCATAACCTATATTCTTATGAAATCTCTTTTATATTTTATGGGGATCATCAATTATGTATTTCATCCAAATGTATAGTACACACAGAAAAGTATCAGTGTCATTGCATTATTTAACAAAATATTAAATTATTAATTATTTCTTTAAAACTTAAACACTTAAAAGAAGAAAATTATAAACTGTTTAAAATTCAAACAAATAGTACACATTTGGTACTAGTTGTAAACTCAATCTGACAGGAGTGACATAAATTAAAAATGACTGGAAGTACTTTGTTGTAACTTTGGTTGTAAGTTTTAAAATGTGTTAATTGATTTATATTTGTTTGCAGATGTCACTGATATACACTGTTATGTAATACATATATGTAATACATTTATGTATTACATAACATTACATATTACATATGTCATACATGACATTTATACATTTTGATGTACCATAATAAATTCTGGGGCCACTGTAAACATGAACTGGTGCTATATTTGAATAATCATACACATGGAGAGCTTTACATCTGTAATGAATGAATCTCAATCATCATGGAGCACAGTATTTCAGCAGTACTGTCTATGTAGTACTATGTCAGCAGCACCTGTAAGGACTACATCGAGTACACGCTTTTTTAACATTACATCGCTTATGATCAGAGAGACCTTGGTTCTGTCTGATCTTATGTCTTTTTACTGTATTGTTTGGAAATAAGTTCTTTGAGGACGACTAAGAAGTCAGTACTCATGTCAGTCTTTGCAGGGTGAGCTGGTAAACTCTGACATTTCACATTGTTACTAATAATCAATATACTGGTGAATTGAAAGAAGGTGAAAGGTCACTGTTTCCCACATGTAGGTTTGTCATACTCATTTTCTGCTTCACAGAGGCTGACATCACTTCCTTTTCTACGGTGTCTCTGATTGAGTTCCCCTTCAGGAACTCCAGCTGTGTCGAAAACGCTTTGGGAACGCTTCTCTGTGATCACGCTCTGACACGCTCTGTGTGTAATCCGTGTTTCAGAGGGAATCCCGGGTGATGTCATCGGCGGGGATGACGTCGTGACCAGTAAAAAAGCACATGGAGACAACGGCAGCTTCTGTTGTTCAGTAAGCGCTCTATGTGTGTCTGTGCTATTTATCTTTGTTGTTTGTCTTGACGTTTGTCTTTGACAAGAGTGTACTTTCATTATGGCAAGCAATGATAAAGTTAGCAATCATTCAGAATGTGTGTTCCTCCATGCCCTCCCTTCATTACAGGTGGGGATGCACACAGTTTGTGCGTTGCTTGTTTGGGAGCAGAGCACGCTCGGTCAGCTCTCGAGGGAGCTGACTGTCAGCATTGTGTTCGCCTCATGATGTGGACGCTCCGCTCTCGGAGAGCGCTCTTCGAGTAGGGTGCTCTCGCCATCATTCTCTGCAGTCCCGCCTCTGCCGAGGCAGAGCGATGACTCAGATCATGAGTTCGCAAATGGATGTGGCAGAGGGAATAGAGACAGGCATGTCCTTTTTCTTTCCTTACCTGCCAGATCCAGCGCTGTCTCTCTGGGATTGGAAGCATATTCTGTAACGGTTTCTTCCACCTCGGAAGAGCGCTCGGTGCTCCACTTATCTTCCTCTGAGAATGGAGATGAGTAGAGTGCCGAGAGAGATGAGTCTGTGGACCTGCCACCACAGTCCATCCTGTTTGAGGAGCTTTTGGAGGTGGTGACTAGAGCTGTGGCCAAGTTAAACATTGACTGGCTATCTGAAGTGCAGGAAGAGCGCCCTAAGAGCACTTAGGTTGCTCTTAGAAAACCTAAGCTTGCTCGTGTCGTTGTTGGAGGCATATCAATCTGACCTGCCTAAATAGATGGATAAGTTAGGAGAGATTAAAAACGATGATCTTGTAGAGCTGCGTCAGGCCACAAATCTTTCACTTCGGGCCACCAAGGAGACTGCCAGAGCTATTGGGTGGTCCATGGCAGCCCTGGTGGCCACCGAAAAGGCATCTATGGCTGACCTTGTCCAATAATAGTATGATAATACAGCTGCCCTGTGGAGAAAGTCTGACCAGTTATTTGTCTACTACGGTCCTTATAAGTAGGGGCTTCCTGCGAACAAACAGACCCTCAGCAGGTGGATAGTGGATGCTATCACTACTTCCTACGAGTCCTCTGATCTCCCTTCTCCTTTGGGGGTCAGGGCTCTTTCAAGTAGAGGTATGGCGGCCTTCAAAGCCTTCTCGTCTGGTGTTTCGATGCACGACATTTGTGATGCTGCGGGATGGTCCACCCCTCTGACCTATTTTACATTTTACAGCCTTGATCTTCATGCCACTCCTGGCTTCTCAGTCATCCCCTTCGGTGACGTCACCCGGAATTCCCTCAAACAGATTACACACGTGTTTCAGAGCACACAGAAGCATTCCCAAAGTGTTTTTGATGCAGCATCTCATTCCCTCTGGGAACCTGGGTTACATACGTAACCTAGTGACGTTTTATCCTGTGGCCTTTTGAAGTGTGATTAAAAAAAAGCTGCTCTTCTCCTTTAATCTATAATGGAACAGCCGTTATCATTTATTCTTAAATAATGCACAGGGGCCGGTGGCATCAAGTATTGATAATTTTTAAAATTGAATGGTGTGAGCTATGGTGGGCGCCTGTGGGCTTGCCTTGGACTTTGAACTGGCCAGGGAATTGTGGACAAAACAACATGAAACATGAATTCTTGGAAGCATTGCATTTATAGCTGCCGTGTGATCAAAAGGGTGCAGGTGTTTTTATATTATATTCCTGTTTTGATCAGGCTTTAGCACACATTGGACTTTACTGGACCAGAACATGTTACAACAAAATACATTGTTAGTGATTAAAGCAATATACTCTGTCAGGGTTTTTTCTTCTTGCTCACAGGTGACAGAAATTACACTCAGAAAGATCCTGGAGTAAGAAAAAAAACCTTTTCTTAGAAACAAAAATCAATCCCACTCTAATTAATAATGCTACAAAAATTGCAAAATGATTGGCAATGATTGGCAAAATGATTGATTGATACAAACAGTGAATCGTCCTATAAAGCTTTTATGATAAATATCAGCACTGAAAACTTTTTACCTCTTGACTTTAGGCTGTGATAATACAGAATCAGAAAGAATAGGGCTGTTGATGATTTGCAAATGTTGAACTGAATTTGTAAAAAAAGGGAAAAAGTTCCTTTACTCTGTATACACATCAAAGTGGTTCAGTAATTTAATTTAACACCCTAGACATCTTATCAGCATGTACTGCTCTCCTTTTATTCAGATCGTCTGCTCTTTTTTTAAAAACTCACAAAGTTTACCTGCAAAGTCAAACTTTTGCCTGTTGGCTTTGCCTTTCACCCAACTGAACAGAGCTGCACTATCAATATTAAAACCTTTATAGCTGAAGAACTTATTCTACAGCTTTGGCATTTTGACCCATATCCTTATTGTTTTATGTAAAGTCATGATGGATAAGTTATAACTTTTTTGACCAGTAAATCCACAGAAAAGAAAGTCCCGTAATTAAAGGCACATTTCAGAAAACAATGCAATCACATTTAATTCACCAAAGTAGCAGGGATTAAAATATTTAACCTCCTCCAGTCAAATTTGAATGATAAATGTGCAGTAATGTGCTCCATATTCATTTTTCAAAAGTGTGTCTCTTATTCTGATGACTACCCCACATCAGGTTCATGAATAATGCATTGTTTTGTTTCATATTTAAGCTATATACACATATTTAGGCACTAAGCTGGTTTTGCTAAAAGGGTACTAAAAACGTTTTGATTCTTTTTGGCATTGTTTCAAAGATGCAGCAAAGCATTTGGGGATACCCAGTGTCTGTAAAGTTGGACAGTCATCTTACATTCTGAGATGTAACTGTTATATCTATATATAAATGTTTGCCAAGGGAACAATGTTCTTTATAAGTGGGCCCTGCAATGGCTCCTGAAAAGCTAGTTTATTAGTTGACACAAACCTGTTTTTCATTATTTAGACACAAAAAGGGACAGAGAATCCAGCAAACCCAGCTGTGGACTCTGGGATGTACTGGTTTGTGTTGGTAGCACTGAGTTTGGCCAGATTTTAAATGGCCAGGAAACAGAGGGACAATTTTCTTCGTTCCTGTTTTTGCCTCTGTATTTACTAATGTCAGCAAACTAAGTGAAAAATCAAACACAAGTTAACACACCGTTGGCTGTTTTTCATCTCTGCTGTAAACATTCATGATAAAAATTCTATTTGCTGAAAAATAGCTTGTAAATTGAAAGCTTAAACATGGTTGCTGGGCAACAGTGGCCCTGTTGCCAAACAAGCATTACTGCCAATTATGGTGGGCATAGGAAGTGGCAGGTCTCTTTTTTCAATGTCACTTTCTTTTAGAATAAACTCTTTCACAGAGGACAGAGTTAATATTGCACTGAGGTTCTCTGCTGCAAGGTGCTGCCTAGTCAAAATGCTGATTTCTACTGAGCTAAAATCAACTGAAACAAAATGGAAAGACCATTAAATCACTCTGACTATTTATAAATAGATAACTCAGAATATTTAATTATACGTCTGAATACATACTAATCCTGAATTTAAATATGTACATGTATATATATTTAACAAATAACATAAAAAAGTTAACTATTTACTGAGATTTATATAACTTTTAAGTAATATGACATTTACAGTTCAATTCATTCAGGCTATACATTGCATTGGTATGTGAATTCCCTGGGAATCAAACCCATGACCTTGGCCTTGCTATTATTATCTTTACCAGTTTGCATGTAGCTACAGAGGAGCCCTTGAGGAAAATAACATGATAAAAAAAATGGAGTATTACTATCAACAACATTCACAGTACTGCTATTTAAAGTGCTGTTACTTACGTATAACAGTACTGGGACGTTTTACTGTTTGTATCACTTATTTTTGACCATGGCAATCCAGAAAGGCAGTTAGACTGTAATGCTAATAACTGGACATGACAACCTAACACAAAGAGCATACATGACTTTTTTACAAAGACAATTTGCTAGCAGATGTTACTATAACATCTATGGCCTTAATAAAGATTTTAAGAAGTTCTATTACAGTATAAACATAGATGTATAAACACCTGTACTGAAAGACATTGAACTGATAATACATCAGAAAAGTCAACAAACCTTTAAGATAATGATAATGTTTGTGTCATCAGCAACGCTTGTAGAAATGCATTAAACAATTATCTTCATATTGCAAGACAAGGGCAAATAAAATGAATCTAAAGGTGGTATTAGCATTTATGGGACTTTCAGTAAAAACCTAGTGTGTGAACACCTGTGTAGTCCAATTAAAATTCTCTGAAGTTTCAAAGACTCATTGTAACAGCTTGAAGATGCGCGATAAAGTGCAGAGCCATCTGCTTTGCATTTACAAAGCACTGATAGCGAAAACCATGTAATAATTCATATTCATGAGCATGAGGCAATAATTCAATCCCCTTGCCACAAACATGGCCAAAAGGAAATCTGGGGCAAGCACCCATGATTAGATACATCACAGATAGGGGCTCTTAGCTAAATGCTGCTCGGAGGTGTTGGTTTCGAAAGAAACACTGATGAAAAATAATGGTGTCATTGTTCTCTGATATTGCACCTTTCTATTAGATTTACCTGATATGGGAGCGTGGAGTGTGTAGGGGGGAAGGTTGATCTCTTTAGGTAATTAGGTTTGCCTGGGTATTATTGCTGCAGATCTGAGCCTTGAGGGGTGGTTGCTTGGTTGCTAATCATTTGAAGCTATGGCTGGTACTGAAGATGTTTGGTTGCACTAAAGAAGCTGCCCGGCCTCTGGTTTAAGCTTGTTAAGAAAGTGGGGTGGGAGTGGGGGGCAGGGAGGTTACCGTTATTGAAGGGAAGAGAGCAAAAGAGATTAAGTGGGGGCAATAAATATGATGACTTAACCACATTGCACATCTCTCACAGGTATAACAGTCCCTGTCGTGCCAACTGTGATTCAATTACTTCATAATCTAGTGAACAGTGTATGTGACATGACAGGCTGGTTATTACCTTCTTCACAAAGCCCGGTATTTGTATTTGTCTGCGTGTCAATTTTTTTTCTGGGATAGGATAGTTGCCATGATTTATGTCTAGAGGAGAAGGATGTTATGATACAAGCACCTAAGAATACATTTAAAGCTCCAGCTTGTGTGCAAGCTGCTAAAAGGAAATAAAAGGTCGATAGATAAACAGTTATGTCAATTTTTATGAAAAATTCATCTGAGAACCTGGACTGTCATAGGTAATTTCACCATTTAGGTTGTTGGCGTCCATATGGATCGCTGAACCGCCAATGTGAGAGCGCTAAAGAATTGTGCACTGCAAAATTTAGTCTATTTTTCTCCCCGATATGAGTGCAAGTTTAGAAAACTTGGCAGCCTGCTGAATAACCAATGGTCCAAAAGCATTTGGGAATCAATTTTCTGAGTTGTTTCAAAAGGCATTCATGGAAGTTCAAAGATATGATCCCTTTGCCTGCATCTTTGGAGAAAACAGACTAAAGGTGCCAGTGAGGTGCTGCAGGAGTCATGTGTGCTTTTTATCATTGTACAGACACATTCCCAAACCCTGCCATCTCAACTCAATTTTAATCACCATAGGCGACATCTTGAGTTGTTGGGAGCAGACGATCTGCTTCAATGATGGCTCTACGACATGAACAATAATGCCGTGATAATCAGACCTCTCATTATGCAGTGAAGTGGCTTATTTCACCAGGGTTTGAAGTGAGAAGCCAAAAGCAGTCATCTTCAGACCCTTACAGCAGACGGTTGACACAGCTCATTATATACCTATTTGAAAACACGTCACAGAGCGAGACAGCCCACCCTTTCCACCGCGCAGGTCAATAATACCACTCTAAAATAAGGTCGTGAAAAGAATGTAATTTTGGATCACTTGACATGGACTCTCGACCCACTCAGCATAAGAAATGGGTCGCTTGTCTTGAATCAACAAAACCTGGTGGTATGAAATGTATTACATCTCATTATGCCCCATTCCTGCTACGACTGTCATCTTGCGCAGGAACACCCCACTTAGTTTCAAATCATTATGTCTTGGTGTGGCCTTACAGATAGCTAAACTAAAAGCTCCACTATAAGATGGCAGAATATTTCACTTGCCAGCTAATCAGAATCCAAGCTTACTTTTTATGTTCTTAAGACATAAAATTCCACCTTGGGTGTCTTCACTCTGCTCAGTGCGTGAAAAACGCAACAATTCTAACAGGCTTGAGAGGTCAGACTGCCACTTTATGTCACTATTCTGTCAGACGCCTCAAAATGATGTTAGTTGCGTGAAGGTCACAGTGAGTGGCTCTCTAAGGGCACATTTCAAAGGTGATGGTGGAGATGAGAGCAGAAAGAAATGTGCAATATCAAAAAAGGTTAGGATCATTGTATAACAACAACAGCGCACACATCTTAAAAGGTGCTGTCAAACTAAATTGACAATAAAGAGCAAAAAACTGCAAAATATCTGGACATGTACTGTTATATTCACATGAGAAAAGCTAATGTAAGATAATAGATACATTGATTAAAGTAACACTGACAGCTTATGACAGTTTTTTAAAGAAAGGAAAACGGTCATTATTTGTATGCCATTGCTTTGTCAGTAAAGCACAAAAAGAGAAATTTTATGAAATTGATTTTTTAAAATTTAAATTTTGAGAGTTGATTCCTCAAAATACTCTGTTGCTTCACAGTAGAAACTCATACAGCACAGGTTTGGAACAACATAAACTTGAGGACATGATGACAGAGTTAAAATTCTTAGGTGAACTATTTCTTTAATGTCGCCCCAACAGATGACTATGTTGTTCATCAAAGTTTTGTGTAATTTGATATTGGTTATCAGGTAAACAGCAAAAATTAGTGGAGAGAGGGAGTGACAAAGAAAAGCATGGTTTTGTGATATAATTGGTATTTTGCCACCTGTCAATTCAATTGTTTTCTCCAATCAATTCTCTTAAGGTTTTAATAGGAGCTGGGTGTGCGGTAATCATCCCTGTGTCCAATTATAATTTTCATTTTTGTGGGACAAAATGCATATGGATTGGCAGGTAATGAGAATAATATAACCATGAAAATGCTAAACTGTAAAATAACTTTTGTGTTATTTGTTCTATGTGGAAAAGCTGTATTTCATTAAATGCTTAAGGGGAAAGCTATATTTTATGACTGTGTCACAGCATGTATTATTTCTTGTCCTTCAGATATTGTAAACTTATTTGGAATATGGCTATTGCATGCTGGTTTCTGCATTACGGTCTCCATCATCAAATCAGTGGTTTATGGCTAAACATGCATTTCATTTATAGAAATGATAATATAATTTATCCTAATGTAAACAAAAACAGGTCTGTTTATAACATGCATTGTATTGAACTGTACTCAGACAAGATAAAGGCTTTGGAAATGTCACCAAAACAGTATCCGTGATTCAGATTCTTGCTGCCAGAGTCTTTGTTGACCTGTGTTGGCAATATAGTGTAGTTTGAAATTTGTGACTGGAGCTTTGTCGAATTATGCAATTGATCTCCGTTGAAGCCTTTTACGAAGGCTTGATTCACATAAGAGAACAAACTACCTTAAATCTATAAATTTTTTGTACTGCTCTACCTTTGCTTGCTGAAAGAGCCAAAAGGAACAACACAATTGTGAGAAATGAGAGTCCAGAAACAGCAGCAAGAAAACAGCATCGGCAAGATTGTATAGCAGAGCTGAACATTGGTTTTGAAAACAAATTATGAAGAGGGATGCGGGGAGGGGTGACAGAAATATCACCAATGTTTCCCTTGTGCTTCTCTCCTTAGGGCAGATACACTATGGGCTTACAGCACAGAAAATATGAAAAAGAAATGACAAACAAAAACAAAAAGGGCACGTTGAACAGATGAGGGAAAGGAATGACATAATAAAGCAAATCTATTAAAAAGCCATCTGAACATTAATAAAAGTAATGATTTGATTATAACATACTATCCCAGCCCCAGTGGCACAGACCAAAGTGCTTTTTATTTTTATGCTCTTCTATCAAAAGAGGAAATGAAAGAGAACAGGAGAGCAGAGAGGAAAACGAAACATAAAAACTATTGCAGCCCCCCACCCCCAGTTAATGGGATTTTCTCTCTGCCACTGATGTGACTGAGGTAGAAACATTATTTGTTAAGGGAAGCGATGTGGAGATGGGACAAAGTGCAACCAACATCACACTCTAGTTCTCCTACCACTCCAGTCTTTTCCTAAGTGAGCACTTCTGAGACCTCAGATTCATGAACCCCATTAGAGGGAGAGCTATCAAGTGATTTAGTGACAAACCGTCCACAGTGTCAGAAGACTGTATTGCACACTGCGGCCTCGTTGCATGCCCCCACCCTCAACTTATGGCCACTCATCTCCAATAACCCAATATATGAAAGGAATATTTCCAATCTAGATCAGGGCAACCTGGGAGAAAAAATTGACAGCTTGGAGGAACCACCACTTTGCTACTTACTTCCTTACTTACTACGTCCTAAACTGTCCAGTAAAAGTTGGACAGGTATTTTGCAATTACAATGTTGATTGCTTCTCTTAGGCAAGGGAAGGAAAGGATATTCGTCTTGCATGTCATACACAACAGCAGTTCAGCATGCTTAACTGTACATGTGCATAAAAATAAAATACAAAATAATCAGATGTTTAGTTATTATAAAGTTAGGTATAGAATAAAACATTAAATGGAAAAAAATGAATGCAGAAAATAAAGGGGAAACATTTTATTAATGATTAAAATAAATAAAAAGGTAAAACGATACAAAATACATTTAATTAATCTAAAAGTGTAAACTGCAGTCATTTGTGAATGCACACACAGATATGTCTTTATTCTGGATCTGAACTTGACTGCAGCTGCAGGGGGCATAATAACTAAACTCTGACACACTGTTTGGTGTCACAGACTCATCACTGATATCTGACTCTGTACTAATGATATAGGATGTCTATAAACAGCAGTGTATGCAGAATCTGGACCATGCTGGGTTCTAATAAAGCAATTTTATCCATACGATAGGTGATTGAAAGTCAATGTAATGACCTAAGAACTGCAATGACACTGCCAGTTTTATTTAGTTGTTTATTTTATCCTGGTCAGAATTCCAGCAGCATTTTGTGTGTTATAAACACCCACACAGTCAAAGCATATTTAAAAATATTTAATTGACCTCACATACGTCAACACGTGCATCTTTTGAAAAGGCCAGTAATGAGTCCATTGTGGCTGTCCACCCAGCTGGTAATGACTGCGTGAATTAGTTTCTCTAGATCCTGTTTGGATACAAAACATCCCATTCTTGCTACAGTGTTATTATGATGATAGTAATTATAATGATTAAATTACTGCTCTAATCATGATACTTTAAAACACAGAACAGTATTACATAGGCCTATATTACACTGTCAAAGAGATTTTTTTCTAATCTAAGTTTGAAGATTGCATGTTTGTGCATACATGCATTTAATACATTCATTACCATACCTGTCCACCACAGGCTTCCTGTCAGAAAAATAAGTGGCACGTTCACATCTCTATACTGGACTCTGAACTGTCAGTCGCTTAGATCCAAAGGCCCCACTGGATCTTACAGGCATGCAGCTGTCATTTAGGTTCTGACAACCCAGACAGACGCCCACAGACATGCTGCTGTCTTAGCATGGATTACGTGGATAAGGACCCCAAAGGGCCGCAGTGATGGACATAGCGTAGCAGCGAGGCCAGGCTGAGCGTAGCCGCAGTCTGTAATTAACGTAGACATTTGAGTCTTAGGTAATGAGTGATAATAACAGACGCAGACAAGCGTATGTTTGTGTAATTGTGAGATGGTGCTGCAGTCTGGCACAATGTCACAGTGTGTAAGTGGTGGGCTGTAATTATGACCTGCGTTTCAATTATGCCCAAAGAGACGTGACTCTATTCCCAAAATGCTGATTACTTGGACGCTTGGCAGAGATAATTTGGTAGAAGGTAAAACTTTATGTGGCACAAGTTTGCTTGGTACTGTGCAGGAGAAGTTACAGTTCACTTTTCATTGCTATTACAGGAGAACGAAATAGGTTCTGTATTCATATTTGTTTCTGTACTACCTTCACCTCACAAAAGACAGAAAGGCTGTGAGACTTGAGAGGCTTCAGAAAAAGAATAAGCAAAACACAAATCTCAGACCATGGTTTAGGCAAAATCTAAAGGGATTCTAAATTGGATTGTATCCGATATGTGTCTAATATGACGAAAGACACATCTCATCATTCCTTCTGCCAGCTGAATACAGATGACAGCTGACAGTACAGGCTCCATATTATAACATGGATGATGCTTCACTCTTATATCTCGAGGGTGTGAAAAAGAGAGACATAAACAAAGTTAAAGACCCAGAACTTTATATTAGGGTCTCTTTATCTTTTTGATATTATCTAATAAATAAAAATATGACTGATTTTTACAAAGCAGTACATAAAAGAAAAATACAAAATAAAGAAAAAAAAGAGAAAGTTAAGAACATAGAAATGCCAATGGTCCCCGCCCACTTTCATTGTATAGAAGAAACAGTTTAGAACATTGAGCTAAACTTCCCCTTCAGTTTCAGAGAAGAAAGAAGTCATACAAATTTAAACTGACATGAAGTTGAATAAATGATGACAGAATTTTCATTCTGAGTAAACTGTTCCTTTAGAGTACCAAGTAAAAACATTCCTTTTGTTCGGATTTCATCATTTCTTCTTTTCCTTCTCCCCCTTCTCTTCTCTTGGCAATGGCCGGATAAGAAATATGCACGGATCCGCTCGTGTACATCCAATAACCACCTGAATCACCCGAGCCTAACTAACAACAATTCCCGAATTCTCCCTGGCAGGTTATTTATTTATTGCCAGATTTAGCAATAGAGTGGGCAAGAGATTACATCATCAGGCTGTGAGTGAACTGCACAACCATTAAATTGGATTGAATCCTATTATTAAGTATATTTCTAAGTTGGTTATTTGTTATAACATTCCAGGAAAAAAATGCGGAAAGGCTTGTTCATAGATGCTTGAAATTCAAAGCCACTGGCACAAGGGAAGGTTAGTGAAGACTTCTGTTCAGGATTTTTTTTAGCTAAAGCCTCTAAAGTCTCAACAGAGACTGCACACAAGGCATACATAGCCTTTAGAGTAAAGCCATGTGTATTATTTTTTTAAACATGTTTTGTCAGTCTTTACAGTACGTACACACCAGCTTAATGTCTGCCAGGCCCTCTGAGCTTTGTAAATGGCTATTCATTGTGTGGATACAAGGAGTAATTACATTATGGAAGTCGATTAACATTGGATTGATTTTCTAGTGTAACTGCAGGACATGCTTGAACTAGATCTGAACAGGGAGAGGAACGCCTTAAGTGCATTTTAAAATTCAGCCATAATTACACATATACTGAAAACTAATTAAGAAATGGTGCACTTCTCGCCTCTCATTTCGTTCACAGTGTGACTGGAAATAGTGTTTCTCATGTCCCACATGTCATTATACATTTTTCAGTTGCAAATGCCTGGTCACAGCTTTCTTCACAGAGCTAAAGAGAGAAGCAAAAAACAGCAACTTCAGAAGGAGAAAAATATCTTTGACTTCTCACTATTTCAAAGTCATTATAGTAATAATCTAAAAAGTCCCATCTAGTGAGAAAAATACGAGCATTTTTATAATTCAATACATGTAATTTATGAGTACAGTAATATGGGTGTATTTCCTCTGGGATGCCACTGTGTCTTCTGAAAAGAAACAAGAGTCATAAATGAAATCTTGGTTATTAGGCTTTTTGTGACAACGATAACAGCCTTCTAAGCAACATCCTCAGTCGTTAGACAAGACGCGTCACAAATGCACAGCCGGGCGTTTTGAGTCACCGCAGCTGGCGACGACAGCAGCTTGTCCCCCTCCCCTTTAGACAGCAGAAAGAAAAAATGGGTGAAAATCAACAGCAACTTTAACCAAAGTGACACATGATGCCGGCAGTAACCTGCCTCGCTTTCACAAGATTACTGGTCTGTGAAGACTGTAAGCACTCTTCTGACAAGTGTTGGGGGGTAGGTGATATTGGATCCATCTGGCTTGCTGGGTTTTTGGTAAGGCGATGGCACCCTCTCATCAATTTCAGAAAAAAAATGTGTGTGTTTGAGTAAGTGTGCGTGTATGTGTCATATTTCACTATGCAGGTGCTCTGCACATTCAACACATCCAGAAAATATGAGGTAGAATAATTATGTAGCTGTCATCTTTTTTGCATCTTATTTTTCTCAAAGACATTTCTTCATTTTATTTAACCTGTATCGCTGCGCTGCTGTTTTGGCACAGATGCGATTCGGCAGTGGGCATGAAGCAGCAGACCTTTTATAAACATGGCCAGTTATTTTGTTTACTTTATGAAAGGGATCTAATCGAAGCCAAAACAGGATCAACCACTCCATGTTGTGACAGTCTATCTGAAAAAACACAAACAAGCAGAGTGATACAAACAGTAAATTTTTCCAGTGCTGTCAAGGATATATATCACCATATTCGAAATGACACTTGCCCAATTAAATTAGAGATCTGAAAAAAACTGTTGAGCTATTCAAAATAGAAACATTTTACCCATTTTACATTTTACCATTTTACATTTAAGTCCACTTACCCCTAAAATTAGTGCAGACAATACAAAAAGCTGATTTTCAGATTTTACTTAAGAATAGAACAGAATAGCTCCACTACTACAGTAAGATCTTACATCATTGCTACAGGTCATAGATTGTTCAGTATTCTGACGTCAGTGAAGCTGAACCAACATTGACCTCAGCTCCTGACGAGAGCTTCTTACCCCCCAGGATACTCAAGGCTTAGCCCAGTTCGCACTGCACTGCCTCCCTTACCCACATGCCTTGCTAATATTGTACACCACAGAGACTCCTTATGTCTAGTGACAGATGCATAGTGCTTAGATGCATAGATTTATTCTGCTAGAACCCATGGTGAAGTTTATAAATATATATTTCAAGCATACTTTCCCACTATAATAAACTTCTTTCTATCTTTGTGTGTGTGTGTGTGAGGTAATACACACATAAACACACATCCATTTTTGTCTAGTTACTAGTCTGGACTTATAACACCCAAATTCCATTTAACAAGAAATCTATGAACAGTTCAGTCAGATTTTGAGACCATAATGGTGATAATCAAAGCTTCTATTAAATGTCACTTTAGCTGAAAAGCAGGGGTCTTCTTTTCTGGGCCCTGGAGAACTGTGTGCATTCGAAGGGGAGGAGAGATCTCAACACTACCACAAGTTCATTATGGGTGAAGTTCTCATCCTCCACATCAAATCAATTTTGTTTTATCGAAGGCTGGCTAAATGCCCCTGCTGGCCTAATTGTGTCAGATGAACTTTCTACGACCAGACAATTTCAAAAGAATAAAACCACCTTATTATTAAGTCTTTTAACAAGCTTGCACCTTATGCCCAGTCTTTGATGCTTATCACAGAAAACATTTAACATCAACACCTATAAATAAAATATAACATTTCAAGTTAACTAATATGCCTTGAGTAATAAAAGAAATGTATCAACTTGTCCTAATAATGGTTGTTAAAAACACAAAAACTGATTAAAAAAAGGTCATCGTGGTCATGTTGTAGGTTCCTAATGGTTTCATGTGCCCTAAATCTGTTGTCATAAATTCTGAACTAAGACAATACATTTACATTTCAGAGGAATCATTCTCCAAGACTGCCTTACGCTGCAGTTTCTAAGCTTTTGCCAATTTAGAAGTGTAGATGCCATGAGAGCTCTTTAGGAAAAAGAGACGTACATGGTCAGGTACACATTCCATTCACAGCCTTTTATCATTAAATGTTCCACAGCAGCATTTTCCAGCCTTAATGGGTTTTGCTTTCATTTCAAGGTTGAATTTCCAAGGAAAATAAAACTTCAAATGAAGGGCAAAAGTAATTATGTAGACATAGCAGATTTTTCTCCATCTTATCCTCACCCTCTCTAGCTTTTCCTTTTCCCATTTTAATTAGTCTTACAATACATTCTTGAAGATCCTGCTTTTTAATGAAGGAAGCCTTCTGCAGCTGAGCTGCGCCTATCATCATAACCATCACATTCCCGTTAGACGCTGGGAAAAAAATGTAATTAAAAAGATATCAGAATGCCTGACAGGCTACAATCTTCTTTTTTCACATTTTCAATTATGGATCTTTTTGGACTCCCACCACTCAATCAGCAAAATCCTGGCATTGTTCCAACAACATCCTGATGACACTGTGACAATGCTCAAGTGACAATGTGTGTCATTAGCGCTTTAGAACAAAAGTTGTTCTCACCTATCTTGCAGCATAGAAAATATGATACCATGCTACAAAGCACCCCTTTCCAACACTACCACATCTGTGCTTACCCTCCAACATGACTAGTGGCGTACCTTCCAAAAATACCTTAATTTCACAGGTTTTATCTTCTAAAATAACTAGAACACCCTTGAAGGAAAAAATCCAGCATTTTTCCTCTCAAAACTTTGCTTAATTTTTATGTACAGTGTTCTCTTCACTTCATTTCTAAATTCTCTTATACTGACACCTTTGAATCAAGACTGTTAGCTCTAATAATGCTTTTACCTCAAATCGTCTAATATGGGTGAGAAAAATAGCTAAAGAGTTCTAAAGGTTTGCAAATGAGGGCCATATTCTGCAGGTATAGCAAAGCTGGATTTGAAATAAATGAGCTGCTCAGTGTCTTAGTAACCCTGCATTGTTTCTGACTGAGCGCAGACAAAAGAAACAGAGCTTGAGAGAGAAAGAAAAGAGAATATCAATATGTAGAGTGCCATTCTTTCAAGATGAGGCACAAACTTTATCCCCTTTGGCTTCAAATATACCTGACGCTGTGTCGTTCATGTGCTGAGAAGATTATAAAATACCTGCCCATCTCATCAACTGATGCTCAAAGATTATGACCGGGGGCGCGGGGGGGTTTGAGTGTCACGAGGATGTTGTGAAATTAAGAGTTTTCATCCTGCTGAAGAGATGAAAATACTCAGCAGCTCTCCTAAAATTCAGAGGAAACAGAAAAATAGATAATTTGCATTAGATATATGAGAAATATGTTACCATACCCTCATATAGGGTTTAAATGCACATCAACTTGCTTAAAACTGGTTTACATGTGGTTTACGTCTCACTATTGTATTATATATTTCACCTTGTTTGTTTACCTTGTTATTTAGCTGTGTAATTAAGAGACTTTATAAAGAATGAAAATCTAATCTGATCCTATATTGTAACTGTCACGTTTGTGGACGGGAGGAACCCAAGCGCAGACAGCGGTACACAAAACAAACTTTATTAAAGAACACTAAACACACTGAACACAGCAAAACCAACAAAATAAAACAAAAACTACCCCAGAGGAAAATATAATACAAAAATAAAGGGAATTAAATTGCACGAGACAGGACTTGAGAAAACAATGGACTAAGAATAATAATATAAATGACAATAGAAAATTGAAATTCAAAACAATAGAAAATAAGGAATAACCGATATATATATATATATATATATATATATATACATAATAAACAGCAAACAATAAACAAACAAAGGGTGTACTTACACTAGGCACAGTGAACCGGGCCCGAGTACGATTGTCCCCCCTCCCCACTCCCCCTGTGGCCTGCACTCACATAGGGTTTCAGCATTCGTGCCGGAGCACGCTTACGTCACGCTTACGATTACGCCTACTTCATTATGGTGCGACGGTTTCGGGATAAACAGGAAGAGCGGCGCTCTCGCTGAACGCAATGGAGTGCATCGCTCTGTTTACTTTGTGGATAATTTTGAGTCGTTTGGTCCGGGGTGGTCCTCAGCCCTCTCACAGCCCGTTGTTAAACAGATCTATCGCCTTTGTGGCACGAACATTTTCACCGAATCGTCGGAAAAACGTGACGTCACGCGTCCTGTTTCGTGCTCTAGCACGGTTAGCGCTCACACTACATGTGAACCGCGCCCGAGTCCAACTGAACCGTGCTCTGGCCCACCTCTTCCAAGCGGGCCAGGGACGGCTAA
>JAZGTJ010000623.1:42750-73777 GCA_036877575.1 Botia almorhae | reverse complement strand
CATCCAGCTCATCCAAGAAGTGAGTTAGTGGACCTGGGGGGCGGTAGATGACAACCACATGACAGTGAAAGGGATGGGTAATAGTAGTTGCATGGAATTCAAATTGAGATCTTGTATCTCTCTATATGTCTCTACACTTACGTTCTGTCTGCTCTCTGTCACCTCTGTTCAATCAGTTGAGGCTTCTTTCTATTTAGCCTCCATTTTTAAACTGCTGTTATTGACTCTGTGCCAGTCTGCAATTAAAGCCTCTCACTGCCTCTGGTTTCATGTCACTCTGAAGCACTAACTACTGCTGACAGTAAGCGAGACTGCAGGAGTTCCTCGGCATCTAATACAATAAACAAGAACATGGATAAACTGAGGAAGGAATAAGGAAAGTTTTTTTCCCTGAGCTCTACTCATACACGACATTGATGATGTACTGTCAGCTTTAACATATTTCTCTCTAATCTGTCGCTCACATAACCTCTGTTTCTTTCTCTATTAATCCATGAGGAAATCTCTCTCTCTCCGCATCTGTCTGACTCTGTATTTGCTCAGTGAAGATTGATCTTCTCTTTTAGAGTGATTCATACAGACTGATTCTCAGAGCCGTGTGACACATCAGCTCCGACAGGTGAAAGATCTCTGGTCTTCAGTACATTAGCAAAAAGGTGAGGTGAGCTTTTCAAGGTTACTTTATGAGGTCAGAACACATCTCTCATATCCTAAATTAAACTATTTTATGTTGTTTATTATCAAACAAGAGAGCATTAATAAATCAATAATAATGAGCAATGATGCGTTCATGATGTCAGCTGCTAGGTCATGCCACTGATTACACAGTTTAATTATGATATAAATATAATCTGAAAAGCATTAACATCCAGTAATACAAATTACTGGTTACTTGTATAACTTAAGAGTAAATGACCTTCTACAGTTTGTACTGACCTGTGCAGTTTTGGCTGCCTCAATCTTTACAAAACAATCCTATAATAATAAAATCATCTTATGAGTTCATTTCTTTATAAGACTAGTTTACATTTTTGTAAAATTGCTTTTAGAGGGAGATTATTTAAAAAAAATTAAAAAATACTATTTTTGAGGCTAACTATGCCAGGAGTCACCTAAAGGCGATGCATTACTTGTCAAGAAAACTTTTGTCTTGGTTATATTGTGATAAAAATAAGTCTTTAGAAAATAAGACAGTAAAATGCTAATACATGACCCAGTGGGCTTCTTTAAAAATGTTGCTATGAATTTCTCCATATATTCTGCCAGAATTGTGTCCCTCACAAATTAATGAGCGCTGCTTATTGACATACATGCTTTTAACCGCTTTGGTGCCATACTTTAGTTTCATGTTTCTACATGGGCTAAATCTTTATGTGAGAGCATAACACTTTCACAGCTGAAACTCTGCGTGGCTGATTAGCAGTATTTACACTGAATATATGTTCCGGCCTGTTAATCATTCATGAAAAGCTAATTGTGGTTACATAACACTAACTCGTTAATGATGAATAAAACATTTATTTGTGCACCCAGTTCACCTCCTCTCAAGCTAACTGAAATGTGGTGACAGCTAATGCAAGGTGAATCCTAATGAACTGCTGAATTCCTGCAGTTCTGGGAGCTGCAGATGCTGATGTACACTAGAGGCAGGAGACTCTGAGTGACCACTTATTCTGTGGCACTCTGTACATGACCCTTTATCCCCATACAGCTAAAGTACACCAAACACACAGCCAGACCTCAGATGCAGCTCTCTGTATGGCTTCTGTTTCTCTCAGAGGATGATCCAGCCTTGATTGTTACGTGGCTGCCGGCAGTTCTGCAACTAATGGACAAATTCAGATGGAATCTGAGGTAAATAATCCCATTTGGGAAAAGACGAAAGAGTTTGGGAAAGAGAAAAGCCAATAGATGTGCTACACTGGAGAAGAATGTAGATGGAGGACGGTCCCCAACAGATCCGACAGGCACAACGCAAAACTAAAGCACAGACAGAGTATGAGCTGAGTAAAAGAGGTATGACAGGAAATTAAATTCAGCTTGACTGTACCACAGAGTCTGTCAGAGGACTAAACACAAACCAACTGTGGCAAAGTGATAAATCATGAGACATTAAAGGATAAATGAAGAACTTTATTCCTCTGGACTTTCAACCACCATGCTAACAACCATTAACATAAACACTTGTACTTGGGCCAGTATAAAACACAGTATAAAAAAAGCAAGATGCTTTTTATAAACTTTTTATAATCATTTCAATGCACTTGTGTGTTCTATCTGCCAGTTTCACACAAAGGCATGTGTGTTTGTATTGCCAGAGTGTTTGTGTGTGTATAATCAACACCCTTCAGAAATAAATCAATAAGATCAAACACTGACAGACTCCTTTGTCTAAGTGAATCTTCTATCCTGCAGTCACAAGCAGACAGCTGCTGAGCTCAGCCTCATCTCACACGGACCTAAGTGATGAACAGCAGAGTATTAACACAAGCAAACAGAAGTACCAGTACAGAAAACACATCATCTCCAAAACACGTTTCTCCAAGACAGCAATGAGATTAAACTGAGACCAAGAGGAGACTTCTGCTTCAACAAAATGAGTACAGTAATCACATATCTCTTTTAAAAGAGATCTCAGCAATGTTTTAACTGAGAGATAATTCAATATGACCTCAAACATGTTTTAAAAGTATTATATGTAATATAAGTATGTGTAAGTTCCACACATATCCACATGTGCACATTTACAGCTCTGTACTCATGTGTGTCAACACAAGTGCGGCCAGTTTTGATAAACAGCTGTGAAAGCACATCTGCGGAAGTGTTCATTAATTCATTAATGATTTTCACAACAGCGTATGACCCTCAACACCGGCGCGTTTTCAGTTCATTTCTCATTCTCGAGGTCACTCATTTAGCAGAGGTCACTCTTGTCCTCTGCTAAATGAATGAGAGCACCAGCATACAGTAAAAGGAGGAGAGGGAAATGAAACCGAGCAAGAGAAAGTGTGTAGGGCGGTCCAGTGCTGCTCTTTCTCATTTTAATTTGGTCCTTTTCATTTTAATTGGCTCTTGAAAAAACAGCCAGTTTTCATACAGCGAGCCACATCACAGCTGTGAATACAGAAGAGCCTCAACAGTCTATTAAAGAAATAGAGAATCAATTCGGCCTTGTGTTGTATTAAACACACATATAAAAACTCTTTCCTTATGTGTTTCATGTAAAATATTAACAGTGTGCAAGGAACAACAGGAAGTAATGACCGTATTTAACTTTCCTGTCATTTATTATAACATTCATTATTCCTTTTGTTGAGCAGAGCTCAATAATAAACATTCATATTTGTGACACATGTGGTGAAGTATGTTGTGTGTTTTTTGCAGCATGCGGTCTGATAAACGCAGGATTCCCGCAGGAGAAAACTGATCTGCTGTGTGATTTAGAGGCTCAGGGATGGAAAATTGACCATAAAGTGTCACGGGTCATTCATACTGCACCGTTCAGCAGCAAGTACCACCAGAGTCATGTTCAACAAAACAAATCAAATGTTTATTTGGTTTCAAGAGCGCTTCAGTGGAGTGAGGGTGTTCTGCTGAGAGGAGGGGCTGGGTAATTGCACCTCTCAATGTTCTGCTTCTCTCTGAGCTTCAGAGAGAGAGAGATGAGATTGTTTCCTGCTGTCGGTATTGTATTGACCCGTGGACAGATAAACGAGCAGAGGGGAGCTTTATTTGCTCTCCGTTTGTCATGTGTTTTCTTTCAGCCAAGCAACAGTTCACTGTTGCCTGTTCAATTACTCAATAACTACATCACATGAATCACTGTAAGCAGAAAGAATAATATAATGATTTAATGTGGTTAATAAATACAGTGGCATTCCTCCAATGAACAAATGAATGAGTTGCAACCTGCATGTTGAACAAAAAGGATCTTGGAGGTTAGTTCTGTGGTTTGTTTTAAACTAGTTCGGTTTTTATCTTTCTGTTGTGTTCTCATGTTTTTGTAAATCATCTTGTAGAGTTACAGTATATGGATTATATTAGCGTCCAGTAAACATTAGGAAGAAAGAAATGACTGAATAAAACTTTTGCACACAGTATTATTTTGTATTAAAATCTCTATCTTACTCAACAACTGCATACAGTCCAGTTTAATCAGATGAAACGGATCTCTATGAAGATCTGTGACTGGCCCTATAAGCAGTTGTCTAGCAAGCATGTAGATCACCATAGCAACCACCCAGAACACCCAAGCAACTGCATAGCAACGCCCTGGCAATCACCCAACACTTTTGCACAGCTAGGCACTAGTTACCTTTACCTCAGAAAATTGAAACATTTCACTCTTCCAAATATGAATCTGGGACGCAACAATGCTATAATTTTAACATCCAGTATCTTATAGAACATATACATATAGAACATATACATATACAACTGTCCTTCACCCGTACGTCCATCACACAGCACACTGCTGAAAACAGTCACTGATCAGGGTGAGTGTTCTCAGAGGATTCCATCAGCCAGAAACCAGCTACACTATTATGGCAATTACCTCCAGTGCACACAGCCGTACAGACACGTATCGATCACACAGTTACGATGTGATATGTAGCTGGAACATTCCCTCAGGCTTTCCCTAATGACTGGTAGACATACACGTGGTGTAGATTAGCAGCACAATCAATACGACAGCAGATTTGATTCTGTGAGTATCTTAACTTTCTCTTGAGAATATCAGATTGGATTTAGAGAGACTTTTCACCGTTAGGATACTGAGATCTGATCAAATCTCTCTGCATGCTGCTTTTCTCATCCATCAGATTCTCCAGCTGTCTGATCCGCATTTTAACCCATTAGAAGGAAAACTGCACATTCATTAGTGAAGGAAACAGAAAATATCAGAGCAGGATGATGAAGGTCTTTCTAGCTGGTCTGCGTTCCTTCGGTTATGTGCCTCATATCTCCAGGAGACAAAACAATGTTGTGTTTATAATGAATCTGTGCTGTGATGAGTTCCCAGAGGTTCCAACTAACTGAACACACATCCCTCAAACAAATGCTGGAAATCTGGAGAAGCTACTGTTTCATTAAAAATATATATATGAAACCAGTGAATTTCTTTAAAACAGTAGAGAGAATTATCTCTAGTATAATAACAACAGGAGAAAATGTCCACATATGGGACTAAAATATTTGTATGTTGTATGTTGTAGGGTCATTATCCATTAATTTGAGATTTTGGCACTTTTACATCTATAGTTATACATTATAGAGTTTCTACAGTTTATTGTCTCTACATTTATCCTTTCTCCTCTGCTCCTCTTCTCTATTTTAACTTCATCTCTGGGGGGTGTTAGTGAGGGGTCTGTAATAAGGGCTGTTTTCAGGGGACGCCTGTCTTTCAGTGTTTAATGAGAGAACGGGAGTTTTATTATGGCTCTCTGTCATGTGTTCACTTAACCAGCCAGAGGAGGCGACGTGGTGCTGCCAGTCTGAGACTTCAATAATCAGCCAGTGCCAGTCTGCCTGTCATGAATCTTGGCCTTAATGTTTATACACACAAGCCTCAGGGGAAATGCACTGCTGTGATTCGTAGGTTAAATGCTAGTCTTGAACCAGCAGAACTCAATGGTGTGTCATGGCAGTTTTGTTTACACCATATGCTTAAGATCTCATTAGTGACTGAACTTCTAAATAAAATGTTTCAGATTATGGGCTGTTTTTAGATGGAGTCTCTGTGGAAATATGAGGGCTGTAATATTTTAAGGCAATGTGAAGAATTTAGGGTGATTTTAGATTAAAATTATCCTCATTAAAATCTTCACTCCTGTAAATAAACAAAGGAAAGAAAGTTGTATGTCACTTCATACAAGCAAACCTGACAGCCTGTGAGAATGTCTATTGTTTTCTTCAGGTGAAGTTTGTCTGTGATCTGAGTCAACAGGCAGCAGTTTTCACACTAACAGACTGTCATTTAGCGCTTCATGCTAACACTCACCTGTCCCGTTGTTTTTATGAGTGTTTTGATTTTACAAGATGTGTGTTTCAAACAAATAAGTGATGATGTTGATATAGATTTTATATTGTCATTCATCTAGGTATTGGGGCTACATTCCTTGTTTTTGTTTTACTGATTTATTTTTTGATGTTGAAATGTTGAAATCTTAGTTTAGATGCAGATACTAGAGGTTTAGAAGTTTACTCTAGATTTCTACTCAAGACGTCATTACTAAAAGTTTACTCAGTAAAAGTCAGTCATCAGTTGATCTTCCTTAGAAGAGTAAAGCCTTAAATCCTGACCAGCCCAACACAGAAACATTGACTTAACTGATGCTGTGTGTTTATAGTGAAGCTACTGTGTTTGTCCAACTCACTATAAGTTTGTCTTTTGACAGCCAGCCCACAAGTCAAGCAGCTCATAGGGAAAAGTTGTGGTGCGCCCTGCGGCCAGTACATCCATAGAGTTTGAGAGAGAGGAAGTGACATCGCTAGGTGATCTGCTGTGTCCGTGCACACCTGACACAGGGAGGAATATGGTTAGAGGTTTGAAGTGAATCAGATGTTAAACAGCTTACAGATATTAACTGTCACTCACAATGCCAGTGTTAAAGCAGAGCGCAAGGGAGTCTGACACCCTGTGGTAGTTCATTACTGGAGAGAAAATGAGTGAGGTGAGTCACCATTTACTGCTTTACCTTCAGGCCAAATCTCTTCAAATGACCTTTTCAAACACATGAGTGTCCTGGTGGGGGTGAATTAATACATCCTACAAGAAACCCATGCAAGCTACACACTGTGTGTGAACTCTGTGTGTGAAAATGTGTGTGGGTTTGATATTCACCACATTATGGGGACTCCTGCCACAACAGCAGACACTTGAGTTCTCATCTTCTAAACCCTTTCAATCCCACAAGCCCTCCACACAATTAACACAAGCCATTTAATCAATGAGTAATGGAGAAATACTTCAGTGATGAAGAAATAATTGAGTAATTAATGACAATAGCTCTCTCTCTCTCTCTCTCTCTCTCTCTCATATCTATGTAAGCGTCTCAAAAACACACCTGTATCCAGAGTAAGTGACTTCACTGGAATATGGTAAGATCTTTCCTGTCCAGATATGTTGTTCTGGACGTTTCTAGGGTTTTCTCTGTACACCAGTGAGGGATCATCACTATACAGTACAGACATCTGCTCAGCACACTTCAGAAATGTAATGTTGGTATTTGAGTGTAATGAATTTCCACTCGTGTCATCCACAGATCTCCTGCTGTAATAATGTGAATGACTCCTGCAGTGTCATTCACAGCTGCTCTGATATAAGGTCTGTTATGACGGAATGGCAGCAGACTCTCATAAGTCTACAGCAGGAGAGAGCATGACACTGAGTTCAGAGTGTTTTTAAGCTCTTCTGTCATGCTTTACTATTGAGTAAAAACTGTGGAAATGTAGTTACAGACATTTGACGTCAAGCAATGATTCATGAGATGATTCATCCTGTGACCTGTAATCATAACAGCTTCATGATTAAAAAATTCTGTATTTTAGTTCAGTTTCTGCATTTATTCATTATTATCTCAAGCTGTAGTTACATATTTTCATCAATACACATAAGTCTCAGTTATGACAACATTTAAAAACATCCAGCTTCACTTTGTCAAGATCTGCAGGTCAGTACAGAAGATCTTACACAACGAATAAAGAACTAAATAACAGTGATGTGTTTTAACGTCTGCCAGGGATGTGGGAAACAGACATATTTACATAGAATTATGACAGGGAGAAGCATATAAAAAAATCGAATCCAGGCAGCATTATCAGCTGATAATTATAATAATCAATGATCTCAAAATGACCCAATATTGGCTGTTTTATCAGGATTAAAGCTTCAATGCAACTTTTGCCTCTATGATATCCGTTTAAAAAAATAGCAGGTTTAACAAAAGCATATTTATAATAAACATTTCTCTTCCTTCATCTGTCAACTTGGCCTATAATAACTTAAAATGTTGTTCAAACTTTTAAACAGACTAGCTGACAGCTAGTTAATTTCCTCTCATGCTGTGCTCTGGTAATGCATCATTTATCTAGCCCTGAGACTGTGTGTTTATAATCTGAACATACAGTACAGAGTCTGGATAAACACAAGCTAAACTCAACACTGATACAGAGATCTAACAGACTAGATCACAGAGTCACATTCAGACAGAAGTTCACAGCTCACAGAAACCTGAACATCTATATGTCAAAGCATCACTGATTGTCTGTGATGTGCTCCAGTTCATTTAAAATCTGTTTCTCCTCAAAGTTTATCTAAACACTCTTCTGTGAGAACTTTATAAATATAAACACAGTATCAAAGTCACTGGACCCTGAGACCACAGGAAATGTTCTGAGTTCTGAGGCTGGAAATTATATCTGACTCTCCTACAAAACACTGAGCTCTTCTGTAATATCAATGACATCATCAGACAGACCTGCGCCTCTGAGTGAATCAAATGACATCCAGCTCATTGTTCTTATTGGTGTTATTTTTCCTCCCAGTCTTCAATCAATGTAAATATTTCACTTCAGACATCAGCAGAGGCTGTGAGAGGTGTTAGTGCGCCCTCAGGTGGTTGTTTGAGCTACTTTCGGTTAAATAGTAGGGCTGAGACAGGAACTAAAGGTCTAAATCTCTAGTTCTACAAAAAAAAATCAAACGACAAATATGTCTGAGCACGTTTAGCCCAATTAGAGGATATGACCTGCTGACATTAGACAGAGTGAGTGAGGGTGAGACTGAGAGAGAGAGAGCAAGAGATGGTTAGAGATAATGATTTGCTCCCTTTCTCTCTCCAGACTTCAGACCTTTTCTCTGTATTTTTGAAAATAAACTCTGGGGTTCACTTATCACTGGCTGATGGCTGTCGCTGATGTGATATCTCTCTAAACACCTTTCCTGGGTCAGATCTCCTCATCACCTCCTAATGACTTTAGTTCTGGATCATTTATCCTCACAGGAGTGAGGCATCATGGGACAGTAATAGTGTTACATTATGCAGAGAACACTGAGAGAACACCGCGAGAACACTGAGAGAACACAGTGAGAACACAGTGAGAACAATGAGAACACTGAGAGAACACTGAGAGAACACTGCAGCGAGAACGCAGAGAGAGAACGCAGAGAGAGAACACAGAGAGAGAACACAGAGAGAACACTGAGAGAACACTGCAGCGAGAGAACACCGGAGCGAGAGAACGCAAAGAGAGAACACCGAGAGAACACTGAGAGAACACTGAGAGAACACTGAGAGAACACTGCAGCGAGAGAACACCGGAGCGAGAGAACGCAGAGAGAGAACACTGAGAGAACACTGAGAGACCACTGCAGCGAGAGAACGCAGAGAGAGAACGCAGAGAGAGAACACCGAGAGAACACAGAGAGAACACTGAGAGACCACCCACAGTAAAGAACAATCACAAATTATATTTCTTTTACATCTCAGTTACTGACAACAACAAGATTAAATGACATTTCACAGTCTTACAAGTGTATTCTACATCCTGTTAGTTCAGTTATATCTTCTCAAAGCAAAACAGCAGCAGTCTCATCATCGTGTTACGTCTGTAGTCTAAAGCAGACAGTTAAAGAACATGTTTATATAAGATGTTTATGAGGGAGCGAGAGAAAGAGACGAAGATCAGAAAAGTGAACAAACAGGGTGAAGAAAAGATTGGGTGCTTGGGTGTGTGACTGATCTGTGGACTGTGGAAAATTCACTTCCAAACACAGTACGTGTCTCATTACACACAGAAACTCATTTAGAGTATGAGAGAAGTACAGGCCGCAGGGAACAGCTTTTGTTTGAGGGCAAGCGACAATTAGCTCGCTCTCTTTGAAAACTTCCTAATGAACATGAGAGCATACACACACACACACACACACACAAACACACACACACACACACACACACACACACACACACACAGTCTGTCTCCAACACACTTCAGCTTAAATCAAACAGGCCTCATCTCATTCCTCACAGGCCAATTTAACAAACATATAAAAGTATCTACTGTTCTGTTCCACTCCACTGAATTTAACAGCTGCAGAAACAGCATGTTTATCTCACAATGTAATTAACCACAGGCTGAGGGATTGTTTCTGTGCCTCTCAGTCTTCAAAAAAACCGACTGTTGATCAGTCTCTGCCCATTGACTCTTTCTTTCATTCTTTTGGAGAAGGCAGGAGTTCAGAGGAGCTGTAATCCCCAAACAACAGCAGCAATACCCGGCAGAACATTAATACATTAGCATAGCGCTCGTGGTCACAGGATCAGATTACTGGATCATCTTTGTGTCTCTTTGTTGAAGACTACAGCACACTGTAATGTTTCTGTAATACAATTAGATGCTAATGAGCAGAGATGAAAAGGTTAACTGTAAAAACATTCAGGATGTCCAAACGCATTTCACAAATACGCCCGCCTAACAATGTGGTTAGAAGTGCGATGTTTGAAATCCAGAAAAGACATTTAATGCTGGTTTTGATATGAGGGTGTTGTGAGGAATCATAGCTGGACCTCCTCACTCCCAAAAAAGACGATTCTTACTGGTACACATGTGAGAACAGTGAACATCTGTTATGATTATAATACTGCTCTTATGGAAAGCAGATTTGTTTGTAGATTCATTGTTTTATTTGTGAATCATAATGTCATTGCTTATATATTAGTTTTAACTTGCAGATGAGCACAGACCTGATGGCTGGATCAAGGTCATATAGAACCATTTATTTAATCATTAAAAATGCACTTTTTATTTATTCATGTAAAATAAAATAAACAGCATACATTCATTATTATTATTATCATTATTAACTCTTCAGGGAAACTTGGATGTTGTCTTGCAGACATATTAACACTAGATGTTTAAAATATTTATTTTTTTACCTGTTTTCTTCTTTTACCTTCATATCATGGAATCCTAATGGCAACATAATGTAATCATGAGTTCAGGGTCAAAACAAACCAGTAATCAGGAATCGAGGTCCATCAGTAACATCTAAGGCAACGTTTCTTCACTTCTCTTCATATATTTCCACAATCCCCGTGTGACGGGTGGGCGGACCGCTGACCCTTAAAATGCCTTCTTGTATTTGTGTCTAATGAAGTCATCGTGGTTTCTGCCTAATGGCTCACAGATTGAATATTGCTTGCAGTAATTACAGTGAAACTCATTATGAATGTGTTTCATGCCTAAATTTAATTACATCTATTAATCTGTGCTAGAGAGCCAAAGATCTGGAGAGAGAGAGAGAGAGAGAGAGAGAGAGAGAGAGAGAGAGAGAAAGGAGAGAATCGGTTGATGGGTTGTTTATTTGTTCTGTTTTAGGTAGAGAGATATTGCATTGTGCTTTGCTGCCCATAACTGGATGTGATAATGATGAATTATGGAAGATTTCCAGGAGATAAAACATCACCCATTTGTAGCTGGAGCAATAAACATGAAAATGAGAGGAGTGCAATAGAGCAGAGGTGGAAGGGGCCTGATGGGCTGCTCAGGTACACATACAGAAGATAAACTGTGCTGTGATGTGAAGTTCTAGTGTGTGTGAAGGCACTTTATCTGCTCTGTTAATGTGAACATTAAGCTGAGGCCATTTCTACAGCTAACAGACACAAAGCGCTTTCTGCTTACTGCTGGAATTTATAGAGCTCTACCGCCCTCCGCTGCCCCCCACTGCCCTCCACTGCCGTCCTCCACTGCCCTCCACTGCCGTCCTCCGCTGCCTCCCACTGCCGTCCTCCACTGCCCTCCACTGCCGTCCTCCGCTGCCCTCCACTGCCGTCCTCCGCTGCCCTCCACTGCCGTCCTCCGCTGCCCTCCACTGCTGCCCTCCACTGCCCTGTACTGTAAAATCCATTGCAACTGTATTTCTCAAACCAATCGATGATCTAAAAACGAAAACATGAAAGTATTGTCATATGTCCAAAGAAAACTGCTGAACAAAGAGAAAATAGGTTGTTAACATCAGGGCTATTAGATTACTATCACTATTAGATTTTGTAGTTGTAGCTCTTGTTGTAGTTGTAGCTGTTTTCAGTTTTATTACAGCTTTATTACTGAATGATTATGTATTATCTTAATTACTATATTGTCTTTATTTAGCGGCTTTTCAGTTATACTGAAATTTGACTTCAGTAGGCTTCTGATTGGTCCCCACAACAAATGCTTAATGTTCCTTATCATAGCAGGTAGACACAGAACAGATCCACCCAGAAGCAGCATTTAAATTTTACATTACAACAGCCATTTACAGTTCCAGTCAGCACCATCACAAACCTCAGAGGTCACAAATCAGCTGCAATAACAAACACACAATCTGAATCTGTCAGTTCATTTGATCACTATAATTCTATGAAACAGAATCGCAGTGTGTGTGTGTGAATCAGTGTGAGAAACAACAAGAGCACCTGCAAGAACTTGTGCAGCAGCTTGGGACAGTTGTGGTCTCTGCTGGTTAGAGTCAGACTTGTAACCAAAAGGTTGCTGGTTCGAATCCCAATGTTAGCAGGAATCAACTCAGGTGCCCTTGATCAGACAATGATCAGAGGGCACTGCAGTGCTGTCCACTGCTTCAGTGTGTGTTCACTAACTGAATGAATTAAATGAAGAGGTCAAGTGTGGGTCATTATACTTGACCTGCACTTCACTTGTGACACAAATGATCACTGCTATGCTTTTAACACACAATGACAGAAAACTGTAAGAAGACATTTGAAAATCAAAAAAGTGAAAGAACTTCTTATTAAAAGCCCACATTTATGAAACACGCTGGTGGCAGAAACACATTTGTAAGGAAAAATATATAAATAACATTTTTTACACCTTAAGAAATTTATTATTATTAATGTTTTAATTTAACCTCAAATAGGCCTCAAATCTAGCCACAGAATTCAGTTCAATTAAATGAGTCATTTGTGGTTTAGATGTTTATTTGATAGTGACAGTTTTTTGACAGTTAAAAATGACAATTAGCAAAAACAACCAGATAACCTAGATCAAGATTTCATGTGTGTTCAGGCAACTTGGCTGAACTAATTTCAGTTATCTACAAAAGAGAAATGTTGCTCTGCATAAGACATAACTGACAAATGACCTGAAACACTGTTGTGTAGTGTTGAGAAAAACAACACAGTGTTGAAACATGTTAAGAAAACAAACACCACACACTGTAATACTGGAGCAGTAAAAAGTAGATACACAGCATTTTGTGTTCAAATTACATTATCTGACAAAATATATTCTGTTTACAAAACTACACTTAAAGCATCTGTTAAATGGTGTTTTATATATTATCATACATGTCCATATTGCACAATCATCAGAAAACTTGGTCCTCCCTTTGGCACAGACAGCTGGGGATAAATCTGCTCTGTCTTTACAGGCAGCAGAAGAAATCAAACACGCATCTTAAAGTACATGTATGACTGAAGAACACAATATTGGTTTTGCAGTTTTCTCTTCTTCTCGCTCTTTCCGTGCATCTCTGTGTTGCGCTGTGCTTCATTTTTCCTCATCTCACTGATCACGTGACTCGTACAACAGTTTAGCAGCCTGTGAAGAAACCAATGAGAAACAACATAACGTGTGTCTTACAATTCAGAAACACTTCAGAAAGCACAGCATCAGTGTGATCATCAGAACTGGGCAATGTATACAATTATAATTATTAATGAATTATAATTATACAGAAATGTATAAATAGATGTATAAACAAAATAAATTATTAATACAATAAATGTCCATCTCTCTAATACCACCTGTAGGAATATTAAGTAAATAACAAGCAAAAGATGGTTCATGGTCATGATACAAACTAGAGGCCAAAGCATACATAAGCTGTATAAGGAAAATGATGCAAATAATCGTATAGGGCTGGAAGATACTGCTATGCCTCTTTACAGCACACGCATTCACTCCAACGTACTTTGTGCATGGCTGAAAGCCATGCAGACGCAATGCGCTTGTCATCAGCCAGCTCCATGTGCAGCTGCTGCAGGTTCAGAGATCCTGCGGGCTTGTACTGCAGCATCATTCCACTGGCCCGGAGAGAACCGCCTGCAACAGGTCAAAGGTCATGTGTTCCCTGACATATACATGCATGTGTCTGTATAGTTTGGATGGATTGGATTTTCACACATTTTTACACAACTAAATCATATGTACTGTGAACAGATGCAACGTTTAATTATGAGATTGTCACACTGTGTCATATGCAACTGACAGTGCAGTCAGACTAAACAATGCTTATGCTTTCCTGGGATTGAATCCATGACCTTAGCAGTGCTAGCGTCACTCTCTACCAGCTGAGCTACAGGAATGCTAGTCCAGCTAGCCTAAATTACAATCTGCCTGTCTGTCTGTCTGTCACACCTCAATAGTCTTCATATCTCATTTTGAAAACTGTCAAGGCAAATATAACTTTGGTGCTAGATTAGTGAAGCATTATTCAAGCATAAAATGCATGATGGGAAATCAATAAAAAACATGATGTTCTGAACAACAGTGAAACGACGGACCATTAACACAAGAGAACACATGCAGTCCTTTCTTGTTTTGCTTTTGCAGGGGATTTTACACCAGGTCACAGGATATGAGTGCATGCTGGGCAACAGATCTTAGGAGTGGCATCACATTATCGAGGAAAACTTAAATGACACATACACTGGAAAAACAGGAGGAAAAAACACAAAAGACAGAGAGAGATGCTGACCTTCTGATATCTGACTGTCCAGCAAACTGGTGTAAGAGGAAATTTCTTTCTCTTAATGCACAAGAGAAAAGTAGAATAAAAAAATAAACAGAAAATAAAGAGATAAAACAAAAAAAGGCAAATGTTCACTTAAACTGTTGATTTATCCGTCCACACACAGAATAAGTTGTCAGAAAGCCACAAAGATCCAAAAACATTGCTTTTAAACTACACAGTGAAACAGTTACAATTTGAAACCTAACTTGGTTCATTGGTTACGCAGTGACACCTATAAGAGTAGATTAAGTGCTCACATGTATTTTTTAAGAACTGTTTGTCATGTATAAAACAGCTGTTCACTGAAGCTAAAACTCAATGATAAACCTCAATGATACACCAGATTCATGTTGAATCCTCACACTCTCGTTAAAGGTGGGAGTCCATTTGAAGTTATTACATTCTGATAATGACACTTCGATAACCATCATCCAGAAAAGTGTATTTCACAAACACACACAAAGCACTCTGACTGCTAAACAGGCACGGGTCATCTAATCTAATCATTCCTTTTGTGTGAGTTTATCTAGATTGTTTAACTTTTAATTTTTTATCAGCAATGTTTTAAAAGGGATTAATGTAGGACTGAATTTTACCACCAACAGATTTGATATGTCATTTTGCACAATCTCTGCAAATCTCTAGCAATGAAAGAGTTAACAGATCTCAGATGATCTCACCTCCTGGAGTTGATCCTTCAGTTAACAGCTGCATGCTGGAAATGTGAGACATCTCCACCTCAAAATGACTGTCACCATCTAAGAAGAGATATCTGACAGGACAAAATAACAGTGATGTTACAGTGGTTTACAGTTGATAAAGTCACTGAGTGTGTTTCTTTGTGTACCTGTGATTATTAGACAGACGGCAGACCATGCTCTCTGATTTCTCTGATGAATCCACTTTAACCAGGAATGTTCCACCTACAGAGCAGAAAAATGTGTGTATCTGACAAACAAATGACATCTGCATTCATTAAAAATGCCTGTTTTCTTCAGGGATGTCATTACCATTCAAACTGAAAATGTCTACCAAATATCTACGTTTTTAGATTTACTACAGATGTGCGCCAACCTAAGTTCAAGATCTAAGCCAATTCCAAGTCCAACAGGTTTGGAATGACATGAGGGTGAGTAAATGATGGAAAATGCATTTTTGGGTGAACTATCCCTTTAAAATATTTGCTTTTCTAAAGTTCAAAGAACAAAGTTACTTGATACGATCAAGACAACCACACACACACACACACACACACACACAAACACACAAACACACACACTATTACATTCTGCAGCAGTATTTAAATAACTGTTGAAGAGATCAAGTAAGTGAATGTAAGAGAGGGTGTATATGTGTCTGTGAAGTCGAGTTTGAGCATGTGTTTAGGAACGCACCTGCTGTGAGCACTTTCAGCTGTTTGTCATAAAACTCCATCTCTCTCTGTGAGATGAGACTGCACTCTGCACACTGTCTCACTGGATCCACAAAACACATTCTGGGAAGAGCCACTTTCTGACTGCAACATTTATCACAGAAACACCGGCCACAGCGCCGGCAGTGATGCTGAGAGACACACAAAACAATGTGATTACAGCCAACACACAACAACATGCTGCTGTCAAAGCAGCACAAAAAGACAATCCCATCGAAGTGTTGTACAGGTGCTTACCTTCCTGGTGATGAAGTCAAACTTAGTGTCACACTGCATGCATCTCGGGCACTGAGAGAAGAAAAACTCTATTCATATACAACACACTGACAGATGAAAGAAACAGAAGCACATATATCCCGACACGTCAGGAGCAGTGAACTCATTAGAGGAGTGTGTCGAAACCCTACAGACGTCAGCAGAACTACAAAACAGAGCAGTAAAATAACTAACTGGCCAAAATTCGACTTTTATGGTAAGACTGATACAGAAAAGTGTGAATTTCTTGCTAGTTAGTCTAAATTACATCTAATTCAACAACAACCAGAAAAGGCTGTACATGTGGAGCACACTCCACCCACAGGCATCATATGTAAATACATTTCTACAACATTCCTTTTGTAAAACTTTGAACTGTTAGCAATCATGCACTTACATTGGACGGACATGTATTAACCCACATACCTGAGTCTAATACTTTTACTTGAAAATGGTTACATATTACACATAAAGTTACATATTTGTGACCTTTTCTTCATTCATTAAAAAGGACCACTCATTTATTATTCATAAGAGGGCGTGGTCTAGTTATTTGACAGGCGTCATCCAGAAGCATTTATTGCAAACGTTCATATGCTGGTGTGAAGTTGGTTTTATCACACAAGATGCAAATACAATATGAAGAGCTCTCACTGCTGACTTCAGCTCATATGTGCACCCTTTTAAACATAGCAGATGCACTGATCTGAAATCTGTTCAGCTGAGCAAACCACTGCGATGTTATTCTAAACACCATCTGAGAAAGTTATGAATATTTTCTGATGGCTCTTGCATCACAGAGAGAGAGAGCAGAGAGAGCCATCATACCCATAAACCGTCATTACCTCTTTATCCGGAACCCACTGCGGCTCGTCCAGGGCAAACGGGCTGTTGAAAGCTCCGTTCTCGGGCACCATGCGGAGTCCGCTCGGGCTCCGGACGAGCTTCTTTCCATCAGCCACCGCGGAGGACATGTTTGTGTATATGAGCGGAGAAAACCAGCGCAGACATCAACAGCACTAACAGTCACACACACAACTTCAGCATAAGAGTCCCTAATGTCAATATAAAAGTCCTATGTCATTATTATTGTTGTTGTTATTAACAACTTCACTATACTGTACAATATATTTATATTTATTTAACAAAACTCGTATTATACATACTTTGCGCGTTTGTATAAGCGCTTGAATATATTTTTTGTAGTGTGTAAAAATGTTTTTTGCTTTTAACCCTCGTTTAAAATAACATATTAACGCTAGATGTATTTGAAAACTGACGGATAGCTACATTCAGTCTCTCATCCTGCAGGAATCTGTGATCTCATGTGTATCCGCTATGAGACAGACGTCTGGAGACGTGGCCTTAAAAAGACAAACCTGCATTAATCACACAGTAAAACAGCGCATGTTTAATGTTAACACACATTACAGTGTATGTGGCAGTCTAAATACACATCATCGCGGTGTGTTGTGTGTGTATTCACGTGTGTTAGCTGTTTCTGATCAACACTCAATCTGGATTACCGCAGCAGCAGAGGAAAGCCAGTGGAGATCTCCAGAAAAATAACTTCTGCCCCAAAACAACATGTTCTCCAAATTCACCTCCATCCTCCAGCACGCTGTGGAGGCGGTGAGCTCCTTCTACACCACAGCACCGCGTTTAAATCACTGTTTTACTGACGTTTGGGTCAGTTTGTGTTGATGGCCTGCAAGCCAAACACATGCGCTAACCGTTTATGTAATACCAGATGAAAACAACCTTTAACAGTTTTGACTGTGTCTAGACGTGTGTTTAGGGTGCCTGTGTCCTTCTGAATCCATTTTATTGTGCTTTTATGAATAGTAGGGTCAAAAGCCTTTGTTTGCTGTTTATCTTAGCAGCTATACTAACTCTTGTGCAATGTGTTGTTTGTTGGCCTACCTTGTCTTCATGTACGTGGACCTTGAGTTTTAATTCATTTATCTAAATGTTCATCCATACATTACGTTTGGTAAGAGATGGCAGAACGTGTCACATATATGTTATATAAATCAGTATTAGCCAGTTAGCATGCTAGCAGCTCATTGTAGGATGTAAACAAACCAGCTGTTTCTGTGCTATCAAAACTAACAAATCTACTGTCTATCTTAACCTTACCGTGAATGTTAACATGTGAACATTAAAACAGTGTATTATATATAAAATAGTGTATTATGTATTATATATATATATACTCACACACAGTATATAAAGAGGGGTTCTAAGACCTGACATTTAAACTTCAAGATTCAGCACTAATTCTAGGTTAGTAATCAACTGTATGTAAATGAGTGACATTGATCACGTTATCCTGAGGTTAGATTTATTTGTTTCATTGAAGCGCACGAGTTGATCTTATATATTTTCAAATCATGTTGATATCAATTATGCCATTTCAAACACTTGCTGATAATATATCATGATGTCATGATGTTAATGTATATGGTATGTTTTAAGCTTGCACCGTCACTGCCGCTTCAAGAGGACTTTGTGTACCATTGGAAGGCCATCACTCATTATTACATAGAGACGTCAGGTATGACATCACCTGTATATTGACTGTCTGTCTCATTTGTTCTCAGATTATCAGTCCCAGTGCAGTGTTCAGTCATTGTTTCTGAGTAATGTTTGTCTTATGTTAAAAAAATGAAAGCAATAGTTCACCCAATTAAGAAATTCTCTCCTCATTTATTCATGTTTATGGCATTTTATTGAAGACTATGTAGAAATCTCTATAGAGAAAAGTGATTAAGGATTAAAACTAGTTCAAAGTGAGTGACAATATGTCTCTTTCTTTAGATGATAAAGCCCCAGTGACAGACACCAATATTCCCTCGCACCTGGAGCAGATGCTGGACATCCTGACTCAGGAGGAGAGAGAGAGGGAGTCTGGAGAAACAGGGCCGTGTATGGAGTATCTTCTCCACCACAAGATCCTGGAGACACTCTACACACTGGCTAAGGCAGATGTGAGTCTGTGTGTGTTAGGTTGTCGAGTGTCATATCAGTGTTTTGTATGTTGTTGAGTATGGCTGTGTACCAATACTTCTGAGATTCTTTGTGGTGAACTGTCCTCATAGACATCTGCGTAAGAAGGCACATGAAGCAGCATTAACAGTTTTGCCAAAGAAATGCAAATGTTTTTGTCAGAATAATCCTGTGATGTCTTAGAAGGTTGCTCACATAGGCAGCTTGCTTGGTATAGATAATTTTAAATAAAATTTAATGAAATTAAAGCTGCTGCTGGAAATGTAATGCAAGTTTACTGTTGCAGTAGAACACAGACCTCTTTTAACCATAAAGCTCATCCTTGTGGGCTTATGTCTGTATCTTTTGAGTCTGATATGGCACTATAAAGTTAGCAGAAGGCAATTTACTGATCTTAAGCTATGATGCAAGCATCAGTAATGTCTTTCCCCTCTTGTGTGCTCTTCTTAGTGCCCACCTGGAATGAAACAGCAGGTTCTGAGTTTCTACACCAAGTTACTGGGTCGAATTCGCCAACCACTCCTGCCACACATCAATGTGCACAGACCAGTACAGGTGAGAATAATCAGTGTGTTAAACTCTTCTCACTGGTCCTGACTGTGTTTAGAATGAATGCTGCAGCTCTGCTTACTGTGCAGTATACACGGTTAGACTTTATTATCCAGCAGTAGATGTATCTGGTGATGTCTCTGGTGATGTTTCCTCAGAAACTGGTCCGTCTTTGTGGGGAGGTTCTGGCTGCACCCACAGAGAATGAAGAGATCCAGTTTTTGTGTACTGTGTGTGCAAAACTCAAGCAGAATCCTTTCCTCATCGACTTCTTTCTGGAGGTGAGTGCTGGAGGATGTGTGTGGAAATGTAATGTTGTAAAATAGCCTTTAAATGCACACGGTCACAATTATTCCAGAATGGCTTTGTTTGTGTTCCTGTAGCTCAGCTGCTAGACCACTGTGTTAGCAACACAAAAGGTTGTGGGTTCGATTCCCAGGGAGCACATGTACATATAAATGTAACTTGTATGAAAGTCGAAATTAAAGCATCTGCCAAATGCATACATGTAAATTTGACAATATGTTGCTGCTGATCTTAAAATGTGCCTTCAGAAAGCTAGCTTGGAAACCAGCATCAGTTTTGTTTTACTTTTATTCCACATCAAGGGCACAGCTGTGGTCTCTTAAAATGCTGATTAGGTAGACAGCTTGCTAGGTTTTGGAATGCAGCTTGTCTATTCCATTAACATTTTTCCATCTATGTGTGTTTTTCAGAATAAGAATAAAAGGTTGGAGGCTGTTAAAGATGGTGGGGCTGATTCTGACCCATCTTCTCCAGACACGGGCCAGAATCAGAACCAGAATCCCAGTCTGGTTAGATCTGTACAGGAAAATGCAGTGAATAAAGCTGCCAGCCCATCAGTAGAAGCTAGTCTGTACCCTGTCCACTCTACACTGGCAAACAAGGACAACTATAACCTAGTTAGTTCCCTGCTCAACCTCACCAAGAGTCCGGTGAGTAATGCGTGTCCCTGCCACAGTCACCCCCTGCTGGCTGATGGAGAGAACACATGCTGATGAGTCTGTGGTTTGTGTGTTGTTTTTTTCTCAGGATGGGCGTATCGTGGTGAAGGCTTGTGAGGGTCTAATGCTCATAGTTAGTTTACCAGAACCAGCTGCAGCCAGATGCCTCACAGAAAACACAGAGCTCAGTCAGCTGCTCACAGACCGACTGGCTCAGTTCTACCGGGCCCTCCCGCAGTCCATGGACCCCCTCGACATTGAAACTGTGGAATCTGTAAACTGGGGGTACAGAAGTAACAAATTCTAAAAAAACTACATCTGAAAAAAGCTGCAAAAACCTTTTGTTGTTGAATCAGGTTGATAATTTGAACTGATTCTAAATCATTAAGGTCTTAATTATTAACTATTACCAAACCAAAATATCATCACAAATATGTCTTGAATATTTGTAATATCCTGCCGCACGTGGACTTGTTCTTTATGTTTATTTGGATCGTATATTTTTTCCAGGCTGGATGTGTATAATCTGAAGGAGGACGCAGCTGCTTTCTCTGGCAAACGTGCTCTGATCTCCTTCCTGTCATGGCTGGATTACTGCGATCAGCTGATCAAAGAGGCCCAGGAGGTGAGATCTTCCAGACGTTGAGTCACAGAGAGGAGGCTGCTGTGTCTGACTGGTGAATCTGTGTGTTGTGCTGCTTTCTAACACAGACGGCTGCTGCAGTTCTGGCCCGGGTCGTGAGAGAGCGATTCTTTGTTACTGTGATGGAGCCTCAGCTAATGCAAACGTAAGCAGCCGATCATACTGTAAGTGTGTATTCACAGGAGAATGAGGGTGGACAGAGGTACACAGTCAAATTATTGAAGCTTATTCGGGTTTGTACTTTGCTTTGAAGTGCACTATAAACTGCAGTTGTGTGTCGTCTTTCTCACACACGCTGTTTCTGGTTTGTTATTGCAGGTCAGAGGTCGGGATTCTGACCTCCACAGCTCTGTTAAACAGGATCATCAGACAGGTGACATCAGAGGTGTTGCTGCAGGAGACCGTTTACTTCCTGCTGGGAAAGGAAACTGGCCCAGAGACACTGGCTGGAATTACCCAGCATTCCCTGAGGCACAGACTCATAGAACACTGTGAGCACCTGTCAGATGAGGTAATGCTGACAGCAGTGACAGCTTTGATCAAAACATTAGTGCTTGAAATCTAGTTCTAAACTAATCCCTGGTTCTCATTGTTGCCCTTTCATTTGTGTGTTTGTTTTTTTGCTGAAAGGCTGTTGTGTCTTTTCTGTATTTAAAAAAAATGCCAACCAAACAGAAATGACGACTTCAGTGACAGCCTGCACGACATAAGATATTGTCTTAAAGATTGCCAGAACTTTATATCCCTTGAGACGTTCTACACAGATCCTCATTGAATGATACAGAATACCTGTCATATTGATGTTGTATGTAAATGCAGTTCTGTGTCCGGTTCTAGATCAGCATCATGACGCTGAGGCTGTTTGAACATCTGCTGCAGAAACCGTGTCAACACATTCTGCACAACCTGGTGCTGCGCTGCTTAGAAGAACGCAGCTACATCGAGAGCAAACAGACAGAGGAACGAGAGGAGAACATGGAGAATGGTCAACCGCATGACGCCATGTAAGAGTCCATCCACACTGCTGTTAAACTGTCTGATCACTCTTAACTATCTGTATGATCAGAACACACTGCTGTTAAACTGTCTGATCACTCTTAACTATCCATCTGCCTATTTCCTCAGAGATCTGGAAGAAGACCCGCTGTTTTCAGACCTGTCCCCTAATAACAGAATCTCCAGCCCTGATTGGTTGAGCTGCTCTCCTCCACAGAGCACAGAACACTCAAAGCCTGATGGGAAGACGGAGGTTCACAAAATAGTTAACAGGTACAGCTGAATCTCTCTTTCTGAGTGACATCACACACACTCTGATATTCCAGATTAATTGCAGCCATTAATATATATGAATGTCATTGTTTTCTAATGAATGCTAACCTTCTAAAATTCTAGTTTTGTGTTCTCTATAGTTTTCTGTGTTTGGTGCCAGAAGAGGCAAAATCGTCCAATCAGGTTGAGGGCTCAGGCTATGACACTTACCTGAGAGATGCCCACAGACAGGTCAGAATTAATCTGAGTATCTTTATGTGCATGTCAAGATCAGCTTGAGGACTCTGAAGACTGTGTGATAGAGTTATAAAAACATCATATATTAACAGTCGTTGTAACCCGGTGGATTCAAAATGTTTATTGTAGAATTTAAAACACAGTAAAATAAATGTACTGTGTTTGTAATAGTCAGGGCATGTTTTCCATGACTTCAGTGAACATTATCTGCTGATGTCATGATGTTAGTTTCGGGACAGCTGTGGGGTTTGTCAGAGGTGGGGCTGGTGCAGCAGTCCTAAACCCCTAGAGAAGTGTCAGCTGGACAGCAGCTTCTTTGAGGGACACTTTCTAAAAGTGCTGTTTGACAGAATGGGACGAATCCTTGATCAGGTATGTGAACTACAGAGATATCTACAGACAGCAGGTGAACATCTCAAAACCTCAAGAACATGCAAAGTTCACATTTATCTCCTAAAAAACACAGTCTAGTCTTTCAGTAGATGAAAATGAAACTAATTGTGTGAAGCAGTTTGAGTGTGAAAGCTCCTCTGATGTTCCTCTGATGTCTTCCTCCAGCCATATGATGTGAACCTGCAGGTGACTTCTATACTGTCTAAGCTGTGTCTGTTTCCTCACACTCATCTCCATGAGTATCTGCTGGATCCTTATGTTAATCTGGCATCAGGCTGCAGATCTCTCTTCTCAGTCATCGTCAGGGTACGACTGATTCTATACACCTTTAAACACAAATAATGCTGTTAAACTGATCCCAGTCCACTTTAATTCTGTATGTTTCACTGACCCTGCGCTCTGCCTCTAGTAGTGTATCTTTTACTGTATAATTAAGCAGTATTACGTGTCACACTGTGAGTGCATTGCATTGCTGTTTGTGTGGTTTGTTCAGGTGGTTGCAGATCTGATGTTGAGAACTCATCGTATCAGTGATTTCACCTCTAAACTTCTGCTGGTGAGGAAGAGACTTTTGGGGTTAGAGCCAGAAGGTGTGAGGTATGTAGAAACCTCTGTCTGCAGTGCACCACAGAACCCTGTAGTGTATGTCAGTACTGTAACACAGAGGTGTTGCATCACTTAGTTCCATATGCTACTGAAATAATGCTGAAAGATCTTCTCCTCCAATAACACAGTAAACGACAGTTATCACCTTATAAAGGTTTTAAGCCTTTGACCAAACCAACGGTCTCAAACCAACACTGGCATGTGATTTGAAGCTATATATCTACCTGTAATCTAAATCTTTTGGGTTCAGCAGTTTTGGTCTGATGTGGTCGTCTATGTCCTACAGCATTGATCATGTGACGTTGCTGGAGGGCGTGATTGTTCTGGAGGAGTTCTGTAAAGAGCTCGCAGCCATCACGTTCGTGAAGTTCCACGCGTCCACCTCCCCCTGAACCTCTCACAGCAGAACACAACACAAACTGAGAAGCAAACAGATGATGGGGACAAACCTCACTCAGGCCTCAGCCTGGACCCGTCACAAACACTTCATGTGTGTGATCTCTGAGAGGAGAAAGAGTGTGCGGTTCTGCTGAAGATCCAGAACAGGAGAACGGCTCTCTGATTTAAGATAAAGGAATTGTGAATCTAGCAGAACAGTCCAGCTGCAGAGGGGAAAGAGAGGGAGAGTTTCTGTAGCGCTCATATATCAAAAAATATATGTAATTAACTAAAGAAACAACGCAATGCCAGAAAGTGGGTCTGTTGGAGGAAAACAACATCTACTTAAATTTGATTGTAGCAACAAACAAGAAATGACAGAACATGCTAAATTAATTAACTAACGTTATTTGTTTACAGTATCAAAGATACGGTGTTTTCTGTTCTGTACTAAATGCAACACATTTATTGTAAAATTGCAACAACTCAGGATTCAAGGTTTAAACGATAGGAGAAATCACAGAACGTGATTTAAACTCGTCCTCAGTGTTTGCAGCTGATTTTAATCTGAATTAACTGCAGTGTGAATTCAAACTGAATTCCACCTGCATGTCCCCACAGACTGTATGTTCACACTGTATGTTGTCAACAGTGTTCCTCTAAACCATTTTAGTTTAATGTGTTTTTTGTGTGTGCCTTGTTCTCAGCTAGACAGTAGCTGTGTCCTTCCTCCTGGATCACCATGTGTTTACTTTTACTTTAAAATGACATTTAAAGGAATAGTTTGCTTAAAAATCTTTGAAAACAAAACTTTGTCTAAGTTTACTCACCCTTATGTCTTTCCAAACCTGCATCATTTTATTTCTTCTGTGAAACATAAGAGATGATTTTCAGAGTCTGATGTTATTCAGGTGTGTGTGAGGATCAGACTGTCATGTATAATCTCTTGTTTCTGATCATGACAGTATAAGTTTACTTCTGTTGTGTTTTATGGAACATTTACGCTTATGCATTTGGCAGATGTGTTAACAGGAGCACAGAAGAATGGATTTGGAAGGACATGAGGGTAACAGCCTTTTGGGTTGTGTGTAAAGTATGTTTGTAAAAGTTGATGTAGCACAGAGATGATCAACTAGAGATTGTGTGTTTGTATATGGAACGTGTGTGTGGCTGGTGTGCAGTTACACCAGCATCAGGCTGCTGTCTGCTCCTGGGAAAGGGACAAGCTGTTTGAAATGCACACTGTCTACATTTGGTGCAGAAGGGACACAGCTTGTGTTTTTGTTTTTTTTAAGAGCGCTGGCCTCAAAACAACTTGACATTGTGTCTTTTATGCAACCTCTTCTTTACAGGGTTTTCTTTAAAACATTGGCTTACATTTTCCTTCCACAACACAAGTGTATGTTTAGTGTTGCATTGAACTTGTTGTATCATGGTTTGCATTTACAGTGACTGCAATTGCACATTATTGTATGTTTGTTTGTTTTACACATGGAGAAACTAAATGTCTTTTTATTTTCTTTGTAAACCAAAGGAGCATCGTAAGAGAAGCATGTCTGTTTTAATGCATCTTTTATTATACTTTATGCACATTTTATACCAAGTTGAGAATAGATGTGGAACGGTGTACATACAGATGTACAGATATATCAGTAGTGACGTCTGGTGTGACATGCATGCAGGTCTTATGTTAATATGCAGAGAAAAGCAGATTCTCAAGTCTTACTTTTCATTGGCTGTTTATGGGGACATTTGTGATGCCTTATTTTAAAAGCAGTAAATAGTTTTATGACCTCTGTGGTGTGTGTTTTGGGTTATGTATGTTTTGTCTTTTTTAAGTTGTAATTGTTTAAAGATGACGTCAGGCTTTCTCCTGTAAACATACCTGTAGTTTTATTTCCTGTATCTATAGTGCTCATCTGCTCAGACCTCAGAACTTCCACTGTAGACTGATTTCTTCCGCTACATGTACAGCTGTAGTTCAGTCATTTGTCAGACATATTGAATTTAAGTGTCATGGTGTCACAACACGACACTTGATGATCAAGGACGTGGAACGGTCAGTATTTTGAGGATGAGATGTGTTCTCAAGTGGATTCTGTTCTGTCTTCACCTCTTCATCCCAATTAAATCTTTCACTGTCTTCATGTGTGTTTGAATTGCTTTGCTTTGATTGATGTTGCTTCACATCATAACAGCTTAACAGATACTGATGAGACAGTATCTGCCCCACCCTGCCTCTGCACCAGGGCAGCTCCCTTCACCTGTTGGACTGCAGCATCAATGGTTTATCCTTGACAACCGGTACCGTGTCGTGGTAACCTGAGTCTCCTCCTCCACTTTCTCCCAGCTGAGCAGTGTTACTCTTCCGCCACACATAACGCTTCACATTTAGCCAAAAACTTTGGTCTCATCTGACCAGAGCATCTTCTTCCACATGTTTGCTGTGTCCCCTACATGGCTTGTGGCAAACTGCAAATGGGACTTCTTATGTCTTTCTTTTAACAATGGCTTTCTTCTTGCCACTCAGATTTGTGGAGTACATGACTTATAGTTGTCCTGTGGACAGATTCTCCCACCTGAGCTGTGGATTTCTGAAGCTCCTCCAGAGTGACCATGGGCCTCTTGGCTGCTTCTCTGACCAGTGCTGTCCTTGCTCGGTCTGTCAGTTTAGGTGGACGGCCATATCTTGGTAGGTTTGCAGTTGTGACATATTTGTTCAGTTTTTGGATGATGGATTGAACAGTGCTTCTTGAGATGTTCAAAGCTTGGGATAACCTAACCCTGCTTTAAACTTTTCCACAACTTTATCCCTGACCTGTCTGGTGAGTTCCTTGGTCTCATGTTTGTTTACTAGTGTTCTCTAACAAACCACTGAGGCCTTCACAGAACAGGTGTATTTATACTAAGACTAAATTAATAACAGGTGGACTATATTAACTGATTAGGTGGCTTCTGAAGGCAATTGATTGCACTGGATTTTATTTAGGGGTATCGGAGTACAGGCGGCTGAATAAAAAGGCACACCACACTTAAAAAAACATATATCATTTTGGTTCCACTTCACAATGATGTGCTACATTGTGTTGGTCTATCACATAAGATGTCAATCAAATACATGTCAGTTTGTGGCTGTAAGGTGACAACATGAGGAACACTTCTGCAAGACACTGTCACTGTTTGGAGCTTCTCACACACACAATGGTTTTGCAAGGAGAAACAATTCAAGGAAGTCTTATCAAGTTGACAGACTGACTGGCTGTTAAAAGAGGGTTTCTGTCTCTTTAAGAGTTTGTTGTTTGTTATGATGGAATGTGTTTGTGTGTCAGCCGTTCTGGAATATAATCAAGAACTTTATGTAGTTTAACATCAGAAGATATAACACAAAGTCTGACGTTAAGATTGAATTGTGTATATACAGAGTGAGATTCTTCTCTTGTCTGGAACTGATGTCCGTGCAGAATAACTCTTAAAGAGCTTACAGATCATTTATTCTGTGTAAAGAGAGACTATGAACAGAACGTTTCTCTGTTATATTTGATAAGCTCAGTCATTTGAATAAAATATGCACAGTGTTTTATGATACACATGCAAAACACTGAATCATCTGTAGCAGTCTGTTTGACTTCTTCATAACAGTTACTATAGAGTTTTGGGTCTGAAAGAGGTGTGTGTCGCTGCACAGGCAGGAGAGACACACTATCACCCCAGCTGTGTGCGCTGCAGCAGGTGTAATCAGATGTTTACAGAGTGAGAGAAGATGTACCTGCAGGGTGAGTCTGACACTGTAACACACAATCATATGTACAGCATAAAATAATATTCATTTTGCTTGAAGGTGCTTGAAATTGTGAATTGTAATTTTATTTCCTTACAATTTAAAATAACGCAGTCATTTTTTAAATGAAGATTGGACAAGTCCGGTACAACTTTCATAGCCAGCTGTTAAATTAAATTTTGGTTAAAAAGTTTAATGTTTCGCAGCTCTGTGGATTTAGTATGAAGTCTAAACGTTTGCCTGCACTTGCACTTTATTAGATATTTGAGTTTGCTAAAGTGGACAGGGGACATCATATTTCCTGTAACATTGCTTTAAAACAATTAGCATTATGGCATTATTTTTTAATAATGATTAAGCAGATGAAAAGGAGCACTTCTTAAACTGGCTGTTGTGTTCACATTTCAATTCTGCTCTCGATTTAAACATGACTCAGTTTATCTGTCTTCTGTATACAGCATCTGTATATCTGATTCATTGTTCACACAGGATCAACAGTTTGGCATCCGAGCTGTAAACAATCACCAAGAGCAGAAGAGAGACAGAGGGTGAGATGCTCTGTTCTCTGTCACACGTGTGATTGGCCCATCTCTGTGTTAGCAAACAATGAATCTCTTGATGTATTGTAATGCACTGTGGGTTCCAAAACATTCTAACCTATAACATTTTATGATGTAGATATTTTCCTCATTTTCTTCAGTGCTGTGTGCAGGTGAATATCAGTCATTGGGTCTAAACTTGTGTTTGTTTTACAGTCAACACGCTCGTCGTCTAAGAGTTTGTCTTGTAAACCTGGTTCAAGCATACCTAGCTCACCTGGTCACACTATATATGTGAGTACAAACGTTTACATACATGTGCACACGTTTACTGAAAGCTTTGTATAAAAACAACAGAAGTCTGTTGTATGTGCTAATTTACTCTCTTAATGAGGTCATAAACCTCTAGTCTTTATATAAGACACAAAATCCCAAAAAACAAATCCCACCCTAAAATTAATGTGTTATTCTTTATTATAAACAACTGTATTAGCTGAAGATTTGAGGTTTAATGAGAAGGAAAACGTATAAAAAAGTGTTGTATTATGTAACAGTTGAATTAACAATAAGTCACTCAAGGCTGAGTGATTTTACCAGCCTCCAGAGGTTTATGGCATGTATGAACTGTGACAGCAGCACTGTAATCAAAGGTCTCCTCAGAACATGACACACACATGTAACTCTGTAAATGATCTTCTGTGTGTTTCCACCAGGCAAACATAGACAATCAGATTCTCCATTACAGAGATCTGGCAGCCATTCCCAAAGTCAAAGCCATATATGATATAGAGCGTCCAGATCTGATCCACTATGAGCCTCTTTACATCCCCTCACTGAATGAGTCTGAGGAGAGAGAGAGCCTGGCAGAGGTAACAGAAGCCACATATGAGCCCTGTTCTAAACCCTAGTAAGCTGTCTATCTAGACATCATTTTTAGGCATCATAGGAAACACTGTGATGGAAAATTCTGTTTGCTATCCCAGAATTCTGTGAGTGCACGTTGCTCCAGACACTGATGTGTTATTATATTTGATTCAATACTACAATGTTTGACAGTATGAACAGTTCTGGAGCTTTTTCATTCATTTTTATTTATTTGGATGTCAAATATTTGTGTGTACTGTATGTGCGTTATTAACGAACCGGCTCGAATGTGCGTCACATTTGTGCGTCACAGACTGTTGAGTCGCTGTCTAGGTAGAATGTCCCAGATCAGTAACTTGTGAGTTTCCCTTTCCGTTTTCTTAGTGTGCTGCCTTAAAAGGTGCATTTGCTGGCAGCATGGCAGCATGTTTGTACAGTACTTGATGTTTGTTTGTACAGTACTTGATGTTTGTTTGTACAGTACTACTGTTTGTTTGTACAGTACTTGATGTTTGTTTGTACAGTACTTGATGTTTGTTTGGACAGTACTACTGTTTGTTTGTACAGTACTTGATGTTTGTTTGTACAGTATTTGATGTTTGTTTGTACAGTATTTGATGTTTGTTCGGACAGTACTACTGTTTGTTTGTACAGTACTTGATGTTTGTTTGTAGAGTACTTGATGTTTGTTTGGACAGTACTACTGTTTGTTTGTACAGTACTTGATGTTTGTTTGTACAGTACTTGATGTTTGTTTGTACAATACTTGATGTTTGTGTGTACAGTACTACTGTTTGTTTGTACAGTACTTGATGTTTGTTTGAACAGTACTACTGTTTGTTTGTACAGTACTTGATGTTTGTGTGTACAGTACTTGATGTTTGTGTGTACAGTACTTGATGTTTGTTTGGACAGTACTTGATGTTTGTGTGTACAGTACTTGATGTTTGTGTGTACAGTACTTGATGTTTGTGTGTACAGTACTACTGTTTAGCTCAACTTCTGTCATATCATTGGTGCTTTAAATGGCATGGCTGGATTCGTGGCCTACGAGACCTTACAAAATTACCTTTATTTGTACCTCCTGTTTTTTTTCTGTTTGTTAATAATTATTTTGTTTAAATATTATTTACCTCTTTTTTTTGTTATAAGTTTTTTATTGTTGTTTCAGACCAGGTCACCTACACCATCTGCTGAGGTAATTTACAGTAAAATTCAGTGTTCAGACAGTGATAATGTCTGATGTAATATCAACAGTGTGATGAAGCACTAACAGCAAATTGTTATTAATTATATTGTTATTATATTGT
>JAZGTJ010000623.1:0-42695 GCA_036877575.1 Botia almorhae | reverse complement strand
TATATATATAAATGTTATTAATTAATATTGTTATTAGTTAATAATAACAATAGCAGTGAATGGAACACAGATGTCTACTGTCACTTTTCCTTCAGTGTATGAGGTCATATGTGTAGCTGCTTGTTTTTTAGGGTTTTTATGATATGAGAGAGCGTGTTCTCCAGAGGTCCATTAGTCAGGGTTCCATCTGCTCGCCCATTTACACACCCATCCTGTCCCGCTCACCACAGCACTTCCACAGACCTGGTGAGCTGATCTCACATCAGATAAACACCAGTGAAGCTGGACACATTGCTCTCTCTCTCTGTGTCTGCTTGTCTTTTCTTCTGCTTCTCTGTCTTAAAGAAAAGACTGAGCTGTATGAGTTTATTTAGTTTTCACATCAAACTCTCTCGGGTCTCGGCGGTTTTTGATGGTTCTCACAGCAGGAGACGACTTCATATGTGTTTTTGAGACGGCTTCATCTGTTAATGGTCAGTTTAGGAGACTATTATGGGATGTCTAAACTGTGTTTTATGTATTGATTGTTCATCTGTGAACACATTCTTTGTTGTTGATTGTGTTTAATAAAAAAACAATTATTTTACCGTAACTTTAAATTTGTTAATTTTTTTCAGATCAAGGGTTGAACATCTACAGAAAACCACCGATCTACAAACAGCACGGTACAGTCACTCTGAATGAAACAGTACAGTCACTCTGAATGAAACAGTACAGTCACTCTGAATGAAACAGTACAGTCACTCTGAATCAAACAGTACAGTCACTCTGAATGAAACAGTACAGTCACTCTGAATCAAACAGTACAGTCACTCTGAATCAAACAGTACAGTCACTCTGAATCATCAGTACAGTCACTCTGAATCAAACAGTACAGTCACTCTGAATCAAACAGTACAGTCACTCTGAATCAAACAGTACAGTCACTCTGAATCAAACAGTACAGTCACTCTGAATCAAACAGTACAGTCACTCTATAACATTTACTTTCTATCAGAATGTAGTTAAATTGACAGTGTACAGTATGAAAAGACTGTGAAGACAATTCTAAACAGTTACATGGTTAACAGGTTTACATGACATAGCCTTTTAAATTATGTAAACAAACTAGCAAACTTTTTTAACCTATTCAATGAATGTCTAAAGACGTCCACCATGACTGTGTTGTCTGTATGTCATTTTACCGTAATTCAATATATATATATTTTTTTATTTGGAACCTGTGAGTGACTCCATTTATATCTGTTTGTGTGCTATTAAAACCACTTCAATGTAAACATGTAAGTACAGTTTGATGTCTTCTCATCTGAACTCATTTACATTCAATCTAAATCACCATTAAAACCTCTTTAAATATCTGAGAGACTGAGACTTCACCAATAATCATCAATAATATCAAACATTACAATATTAGTTCTTGTTGTGAGATAGACTTGATCATATCGACCTTCTAACAAAAGTGCCATGACCCCATGATCGTTAAAGACCTGCAATTATCAAATGAAGTGAATCTGGGAAACATAGTTATTTTTCCTGGAATGTCATCCAGTTTTACAGTAGTAAAAAATAAATACAAAATTAAATAAAAATGTAGCATTTATGATTAATTGCTTGACAGAGATTCATGTGTTGGCATAGTTGTTTTTGTAACAGAAAAACCCTTAATGTTTACCCTACTACACAAATACACCTACCATCATAAACAGTAGAGCAACGTGCTTGACAGTAGAGCAACGTTCTGCGTGCTTGACAGTAGAGCAACGTGCTTGACAGTAGAGCAACGTGCTTGACAGTAGAGCAACGTGCTTGACAGTAGAGCAACGTGCTTGACAGTAGAGCAACGTGCTTGACAGTAGAGCAACGTGCTTGACAGTAGAGCAACGTGCTTGACAGTAGAGCAACGTGCTTGACAGTAGAGCAACGTTCTGTGTGCTTGACAGTAGAGCAACGTTCTGTGTGCTTGACACCATCATACTGCTCAGCTGTAATGGATAATAAGAGCTAAACTCATCACTGTTTAACACATATGGCTTGTGTGTGTTAGACACACTGTTCTGATGGTCCAGCTCTCGGTTTATTCATCTAGATTTAGCTGCCCAGAGCAAGTCAGCTGATGAAATCATCAAATCAGCCAAATTCCCTCCAGCATTCACCTCCGGTTCAGAGCAGCCAGCAAATAGAGCGGCAAACTCCGGGTGCTTCCAGAACTCTCAGACTGTTCTAGGTACTGTGATCCACAGTCTCAACACCTCTGTCTTTTACTCTCACATGAAAATATAGTCACCAGTTACTGACCCTTCCTCATTCTGTAAAGCTACACCTTTCTGTACAATATAATAATGTTCATAAAAGCGTTTGAACAGTATGATGGTGAATAAATGATAAATGAAAAACAGACAGACATAGTAAACATTTCTTTAGTAAAATGCATTACACAGTTGCCTAGTCCTGGATTTTACAGCATTTTTTTAATTGTACACACAAAACGTGTATTAGAGTTTGACTAATATATGACTAATTGACTAATTATATATATATGAATATAATTATGTGTATACAGAATATAGTTCTGTACACACAGCTGGAATTTAGAGCCTTATTCTATTGACTCAAAGCATTGACTGGCTTTCTAGTCTGTCTTTCATATTTGTTCTCACATCAGGTGTGTGTGTCTGTGTGTGTGTCTGTGTGTGTGTCTGTCTGTGTGTCTGTCTGTGTGTCTGTCTGTGTGTGTCTGTGTGTCTGTCTGTGTGTGTCTGTGTCTGTGTGTGTCTGTGTGTCTGTGTGTGAATGTGATTTTGTTGTTGTGCTGCTCAGAGACAGACGGAAGAAGAAGGTCAAGAGAAGAGGACGAGATGGAGCAGCAAAAACAAAGACAGCTTCAGGAAAGACATCTCAACAAGGTTAAGAGCTGGAAGTGCAGAATAAAAATCATCATTCAATAATGATATAGTTTGTTTGTGGTTGCCAAGCAACTCGGTCCATTAATATACAATATTTGATTAGATGTGGTGTTAATAGTGATTTTGAACATGGCTCAGAATTCAGATTGGGAGTTATTTGTCTTTTCAAACCTGCTGTGATTGTGTTTCTGTCTGAAAAGCTTCATGCTTGTGGTTGTAGATCCAGTCTGGGTTAGGAAAGATGATTCTAAAGAAGAAAAGGAGATGATCCGGAAGCGCCATGCACGGAGTCTGTCGGCCCAGCGCTGTGGTACTGATCACTCCAGAGCTACAGCAGGTAAACTGGACCTCAGGACAGCAGATCTGTGACGTTCTGAAAACAGTGTTGAGGGCCAGTCAGAACTGAACTGAATCTGAATTACATGCAATATATTGTTAAAACTGCAGAGAGAAGTTCCCCCTTGCACACGGGCTCATTGCCTGGATATGGAGGGAGCGAGCTGCAGCGGGTGAGACGCATGCTGTGCTGCGGTTGCATTATCATCTTGTCATATATTTGCACTGGTGGAATATTGTTTGTGGAATATTGTGTTTGTCATGTTTACTGTGTCTCAGCCTCAGTCGACTGATTTCATGCAGTATAACAGTTACGGGGATGGCTGCAGGGCAATGAGAGGTCAGTCTGTCTCTGTTATTTAGTTAAATGACAAATTATATCGAGTCATTTCCAAATAAAAACTCTGTTTTTGTCTTCTTTGCAGAATTTCAGGTATGTAAATGAATACAATATATTCAGCCTCTTGTTTGATTTACACTGTGTGTTTTTATCTGTTCTGCTAATTTAATGCCCAAATATTACAATCAGTGCATTCTTACTGAAAACTCAAATGGCAGTGATTGTACATTTGTGATTAAATAAATTACAAATGCATCCTCATTTTAACTAATATATTCATTGAATAATATCTCTGACAAGATCCTACAGCTAGTCTAATGTTCTCTCTGTCATCTTTGTTTTAGCACGTGCATGATCACCATCGTTCAGTCACCAGATTGGATAGAGGAGTGTCCATGCCTAATATATTGGAACCAAAAGCAAGTTTTTAACATCCATCATTTGACATAATTTCACTTCACCATAAATATCCTGTCATGACATTTTGACATGACATCTCTCGCCAAAATTCCAAAGAAATGTCAGCCAATCTGATGTCAGCAAACTCAAACCCGATGAATAAAAGTGTTTCTGATTGGCTAATGAGGGTCTGTTTACCTGGATCTGTTTAGCTGTTTACAGAGTCCAGGGTTAACAGAGAGCCATTTCATCTGTCAGGAGGTGAAGTTATATTCAAAGGATTCAAGGATTCAAAGCGTTTATTGTCATATGCACAGTGAGGAATCAGGTTTCCCTGTGCAATGAAATTCTGACTTTGCTGTCCACAGTGAATGCCAGGACAGTTATATAAACTAAAGTAGGAAAAAATATAAAATAAGGCACACATAATAATAAATAAACTCTGAAATACAGAAATATAGAATATGTTGTGTGGTTAAGCTTTTCAGTGGAAGTATTTGTCTCAAGATATTTACATAAATTTTTAATTAAATTAATAAATAAAGGTTTTAATAAATAAAGGTTTAAATTCAAGCATGCGCTACACTGTTGTATCCCTGTTGTATACTGTTGTAACCAGGTACACAATTTTATTAGCAACTTTAATAGTTGACAGATGTATTCTTATAACTATGTATTTGTGTGAAGGTTTATCCATACGAGATGCTCATGATAACCAATAACAGTCGCTCTAAACTACCCAGAGATGTGGACAGAACCCGACTAGAGGTAACAGAACAGAACATGGACACACCATTATATGTGTATTATTTAATATAAGATGAAACACTATTAGCTGAGCTGTTTTATTCATTTCTGCATGTTTTCCCAGCGTCATTTGCCTGCAGATGTGTTCTTTGAAATCTTTGGAATGAAAATTCAGGAATTCGGTCGTTTGCCTCTCTGGAAACGAAATGAACTGAAGAAGAAAGCCAGACTCTTCTAACCAGTATATAATACTTCCACACACGCTTGCATCGTTTGTCATGCAGCTTTTTACTCCTGTTTTACTCTTTCTTGTTTCTCCATAGAGGTCAGAGAAAGCTGTAACAAATTACAAACGACACCAAATGTCCATGTTGCAGTAACGTCACAAGATGTCAACAGGGCTCCTCACTTTTGTGTCTTAATATGATTTCATTTCCCTCTCAAAGAAGTTTGTTTTATTTTGCTCTTTTTTGTTGTGCTTCTGGAGTCTCCAATCCATGTTGCTAGAGCTTCACAGATCTGCAGAGTTCAGCTGTCAGTCTCAAAGACACGGATTAGCTGCTTCAGGTGAGATTTAGTAGTGCTGGAGATAAACTCTGCAGATCTGTGGACCTTATTGGAGACATCCATTATGGGATAGTTTAATACATTTCGAAGAACTCAAATATTGTCTTAATTTTGCTTCTTCCACTTAACATGTTTACATTAAAGTTGCATAGACACTTGAACATTAAAATGTACATATGTCAAGAAAACTAATTTCAGTCATTTAAGCAAATGTGTATAAATCATAAAGTTTTAAGACTAATGGGAAAATCCGTGATCTTATAAACATGTGTTTGTTTGTTGATGTAGTTAATCATATTATACAATCAGTTCAAGTCTGTGGCTCGTTGTCAAGTAATTCAAAACAAACAGTATGTAATTGAACTGCGTTTTTTGATTCTCTTATAGCTGAATAAACAGACATATGGCAGCAGTTACTGAAACTCATAACAAACTTTATTCCCACGACCGCGGAGACAAAACTACACAACCTCATTTATTTACCGTTTATAAAGGGCATGTTTTTCTGTCTCTCGTGTGACGTTGTTGTTGTTCACTGACGCATGGACTCATCGTCTAAAGTGTTTAAATACTTCATTTTAAAAACTTATAAAGCTCTTTTATTCAGACCTCGAATGCAAAATTACACAAACATCAGCACCATGTTGCGGTCAGTAATGTTACTACACCTCGATATCATACTTTATACAGCAGTACAATAGCGTTGCCAAACGCCCCGTGTGAATTACCAAAATAGCAACAATTTTAGCATTTTATTCAGGCATGAATAAATACATAAATAACACAATGCCTGAATTTTACACACACATTTTTTTGTTTAACCTATTTATGTGCAATTTAATTCTATAAATAATTTTTAAAAATTGGATGTTTTAATTTAATTTATATATTAGAAAGAAATTGTCTTTGTTTATATATAAAGCAGTTGTATAAATAATACAGAAAGAAAGAAGATTCATCATGGTCCGCCACTGGCCCACAATGCCTCAGCGCCCGGCTGTGTTACCGGAAATAGGAACAGCGGACTTCCTCTCTTTCCTCCGTGCGTGGTCTGTCGACAGCAGGTTTATAAGTGGATTTAAACAGAGGAATAAACTTCAACATGTCTTATCAGTTAGAAGAGGACGATGTGAGTATGCGTTTTTATTGAGAAACACGAGGCAGCTCACGGTGATGTTTGATGAGCAGACTTTATCTTCCACACATTAAACATCTTCATCTTTGTTCATCTGTCCTGTTATATATCTGCTGGTAGATTAATCGTGTTATTCTCTCATGTGTGCAGTGTGACCCGTACAACTACCCGAGTGATTATGACTATCACACGGGTGAGTATCAGAGCACACAGAAGCGTCACATCTGTGGTTGTAAGTCAGTGAATGACGACAGACAGATAGACTGACTGTCAGAAGTGAAGATAAGCAACATAATAAAACAAACAGTAACTCCAGTCTATTGTAAGAGCTGGTTTGCAGATGGGCACAATATACTATGAATTTTCAGGTGGACTGCACAATAAAAAATAATGTACAGAATATTGCTAGCGGGTTTCATAACTTTATTTCTGTTCTGTAGGTGACCCTAAAGCTGATCTGGCTTATGAACGTCAGTATGAGCACCAGCAGACATACCACGTGATCCCTGAGGTCATCAAGAACTTCTTGCAGTATTTTCATAAAACCATCTCAGATCTGATTGACCAGAAGGTGTATGAGCTGCAGGCCAATCGCGTGTCCAGCGAGAGCATCGAGCAGAAGATCTACGAGATTCAGGATGTTTATGAGAATAGGTGCAGAGCACAACCATACGGTTGCATGGATTGTATTTAAGTGTATTGAAACTGTATTGACTGAGACGACTGTGCTGAGGCGACTGTGCTGAGGCGACTGTGCTGAGGCGACTGTGCTGAGGCGACTGTGCTGAGGCGACTGTGCTGAGGCGACTGTGCTGAGGCGACTGTGCTGAGACGACTGTGCTGAGACGACTGTGCTGAGACGACTGTGCTGAGACGACTGTGCTGAGACGACTGTGCTGAGACGTTAATGTCAGTTTTATGTGTGTGTTATTTTAGCTGGAACAAGCTTACAGATCGATTCTTCAAGACGTCTCCGTGGCCAGAGGCAGAAGCCATCGCGTCTCTGGTTGGTAATGGTGAGTGAAATGATCTGAGTTTTATTGTATACAGTAATCTGAGCCTCTGAATTAATTGTGTAGTTTATAGTTTCTGTAATAGTGTTCATTGTTGATTTGAGTTTGTTGTTTTTATTTTGCCTTTTACAGATGCAGTTTTCTTGATCCTCTATAAGGAGCTTTACTACAGACACATTTATGCCAAAGTCAGCGTGAGTGTTTGTGTCTCTTTAATTCATATCTGTTCCAGATGAGAAAGTGTTTGTGAATGTAGATATGTGTCTGTCTAGATGAAGTGTCAGCTCTGGTCTGAAGAATCACTGTGTTGTGTCTGTCATGCTTGTAAACAGTCACTGTTTCTCTCATGTTTAGGGAGGCCCAACACTGGATCAGAGGTTCGAATCGTATTATAATTACTGTAACCTCTTCAACTATATCCTCAGTGAGTCCAAACACATCAGCTGATATGTGATGTAGTTAGGGCTGGGCAATATTTTAAATATTCATTATGTATTCACATTAAACACTTTAAATAGTTGAAAAACAGTGGAAACATGTTCAATTCATAAATTAACAGTTAATAAAATATAAAGATTGTGTTAAACCAGAAAATCATGTTAAGCTGTTTCGTTCTACCCTAACTGTAATTATTTTAGTGTGTTAGATGATTGTTCTAATTGAGGGTAGTTTAAAATCAGTGTGTTATTGTGATTTGATCTTCTCAGATGCTGATGGACCAGCACCACTGGAACTTCCCAACCAGTGGCTTTGGGACATTATTGATGAGTTCATCTACCAGGTAGAATCAGACAGCCTGTGTTTTAGGACGCTATCACTTTGTGTTTGTCTCTCAGAACGTCTCCAGTGAAATTGTCTCTTCCCATTCTGCAGTTCCAGTCTTTCAGTCAGTACCGCTGTAAAACAGCCAAGAAATCTGAGGAGGAGATTGAGTTCCTGAGGAACAATCCCAAGATCTGGAATGTTCACAGCGTGTTGAATGTTCTCCACTCTCTGGTGGACAAGAGCAACATCAACCGACAGCTGGAGGTGTACACCAGCGGAGGTGAACCACACCCCTGACCTTCTGCTCTGAACCTGCTCATGTGTTCATGTGATGGTTGTGTGTGTGTGTTTGTGTTTTATTCTCTCATGTGTTCATGTGATGGTTGTGTTTGTGTTGTATCTTCTCATGTGTTCATGTGATGATTGTGTGTGTGTGTGTGTGTGTGTGTGCTTGTGTTATATCTTCTCATGTGATGGTTGTGTGTGTGTGTTGTATCTTCTCATGTGTTCATGTGATTGTTGTGTTTGTGTTTTATTCTCTCATGTGTTCATGTTATTGTTTTGTTTGTGTTGTATCTTCTCATGTGTTCATGTGATGGTTGTGTGTGTGTGCTTGTGTTATATCTTCTCATGTGATGGTTGTGTGTGTGTGTGTGTGTGTTGTATCTTCTCATGTGTTCATGTGATTGTTGTGTGTGTGTTTGTGTTTTATTCTCATGTGTTCATGTGATTGTTGTGTGTGTGTTTGTGTTTTATTCTCATGTGTTCATGTGATGGTTGTGTGTGTGTGCTTGTGTTGTATCTTCTCATGTGATGGTTGTGTGTGTGTGTTGTATCTTCTCATGTGATGGTTGTGTGTGTGTGTTGTATCTTCTCATGTGTTCATGTGATGGTTGTGTGTGTGTTTGTGTTGTTTTATTCTCTCTTGTGTTCATGTGATGGTTGTGTGTTTGTGTTGTATCTTCTCATGTGTTCATGTGATGGTTGTGTGTGTGTTTGTGTTGTATCTTCTCATGTGTTCATGTGATGGTTGTGTGTGTGTGTTGTATCTTCTCATGTGTTCATGTGATTGTTGTGTGTGTGTGTTTGTGTTGTATCTTCTCATGTGTTCATGTGATGGTTGTGTGTGTGTTTGTGTTGTATCTTCTCATGTGTTCATGTGATGGTTGTGTGTGTGTGCTTGTGTTATATCTTCTCATGTGATGGTTGTGTGTGTGTGTGTGTGTTGTATCTTCTTATGTGTTCATGTGATTGTTGTGTGTGTGTTTGTGTTTTATTCTCTCATGTGTTCATGTGATTGTTGTGTGTGTGTTTGTGTTTTATTCTCTCATGTGTTCATGTGATGGTTGTGTTTGTGTTGTATCTTCTCATGTGTTCATGTGATGGTTGTGTGTGTGTTTGTGTTGTATCTTCTCATGTGTTCATGTGATGGTTGTGTGTGTTTGTTTGTGTTGTATCTTCTCATGTGTTCATGTGATGGTTGTGTGTGTGTTTGTGTTGTATCTTCTCATGTGTTCATGTGATGGTTGTGTGTGTGTGTTGTAGGTGACCCAGAGTCTGTGGCTGGGGAGTATGGCCGTCACTCTCTCTATAAGATGTTGGGTTACTTCAGTCTGGTGGGTTTGCTGAGGCTTCACTCTCTGTTGGGGGATTACTATCAGGCCATCAAAGTCCTGGAGAACATTGAACTCAACAAGAAGGTAATAAATTACTCAACAGTAACGGTTTGGAGTTAAGGCCACATCACATCAAGCACAGCAACTTTCATGTTACCTGAATTAGCATCCACAACAATGAACAATACTGTTTTATTTTAAACTTACATGCTGCAGTTTAAGCTGTTTAAATGTAAATGGATTTCACTCTGTGATGGTGATGGTGACGGTGACATCATTGTTTCTCTGTATCATTATCATTAAAGTTGTCATGTGGGATTCGCTTTTCTTTAACATTCAAACCTTTTTATAGTTACTGCTGTTGTCCTTGATGAGAAAACAGCTGTTATTATTTACCTGCACAGGTGCCACTTCTGCTCACCCAATAAAAAATGAATCGTATTATAATTACTTTCTGAATAAACAGAAACGTCACATTTTCTTGACAACACGACGTCACTGAAGCTGTGTGTGTTTCAGAGCATGTACTCACGAGTGCCCGAGTGTCAGATCTCCACTTACTACTATGTGGGTTTTGCGTATCTGATGATGAGACGCTATCAGGATGCCATCCGTGTGTTCGCCAACATCCTGCTGTACATCCAGAGGACCAGAAACATGTTCCAGAGATCCACCTACAAATATGAGATGGTTAGTGGTTACATCATCACTGAGACAGATGTTTGGTTGATGAGGTTTTGCAGACATGTTGTGCTGACACGTGGTTCTGTTAGTCACATTCATTGGTCATCAGGTCTTGTGTGTGATGTCATTCTGTTTTTCTGTGGTGCAGATCAATAAACAGAACGAGCAGATGCATGGGCTGCTGGCCATCGCTCTGACCATGTACCCCATGCGTATCGACGAGAGCATCCACACACAGCTGCGGGAGAAATACGGTGACAAAATGCTCCGCATGCAGAAAGGGTGAGAACATGCAATATAAGCTGCAATCCATAACTTTTGCCTCTCTATCGCCATCTCTGTTTAAAAAATGTGCAAAGTTTAAACAACATGCTGTAAGAACACTTGATATAGTAGCCGAATCTGTCTGTTTACCGTCATGACAACCACACAGATGAATGACAGCAAACTGACACTTCCCAGGAAATCAGACCTGACAGTTCAGATTTAAAATCATTATTATAAACTTTCCAGTATGAATTGTTGTAAGGTAAGATTATTGTGTTGAGCACTGATCTGTCACATACTTGCTCAGTAACTGATGTTTGGTTATTTCTAAGCACAAACATTACAGATTGAAGTACTTGTGTTATTTATATGTTGATATATATGTCAATAGAGTGTTTGATTCAGGTGATAGGTTAGTGGTTATTACAGGAGCTGTAACACACATACTATGTTTCACTTTTCTGTCTCAGAGATCTTCAGGTGTTTGAAGAGTTGTTCAGTTTTGCTTGCCCCAAGTTCCTGTCTCCTGTAGTTCCAAACTACGACAACGTCCATCCAAACTACCACAAAGAGCCGTTCCAGCAGCAGCTGAAGGTGTTTGCAGAGGAGGTTCAGCAGCAGGCGCAGCTCTCCACCATCCGCAGGTACAGCACACGCTTCTCTCACTGCCTGGACAAACACATTAACTGGAATTCTCAAATGAACATCTGTCTCTCTCAGTTTCCTGAAGCTCTACACCACCATGCCTGTGGCCAAGCTGGCCGGATTCCTGGACATGTCCGAGCAGGAGTTCCGTATCCAGCTGCTGGTCTTCAAACACAAGATGAAGAACCTGGTGTGGACCAGCGGCATCTCTGCTCTGGATGGAGAGTTTCAGTCTGCCTCTGAGGTCGACTTCTACATCGACAAGGTGAGTCTTACAACTTGTCTTTAATGTTACCAGAGTTACATGTTAAAATAGTTAAAAGAGATATGGAACACTACATTTTGGTTTCCAAGCCTGGAAAATCTCAAGAATCTACAATCTCAAAGAAGTTCTGTATGTTAGTTTAATGTATATACCTTTTTCTCTAGTTATGCTTAGTTTCTCTGGCTTAAAATTGCATCGTTTGATTACTTTTTAAATCCTAAACTTTTTAAATCTCAGTAAAGATGGCTTTATTGCTACCTGTTTATCATGTGAATATTCACTTCTCTTCCATCAGGATATGATTCATATCGCCGACACCAAAGTTGCCCGTCGCTATGGAGATTTCTTTATCCGACAGATCCACAAGTTTGAGGAGGTACACATGCTCTTCACTGTTTCATACAAGGGTTGTCAGTCAAATAAAATATCACATCAGATGATTTACATTAATTGAATTATGGCATATAACCGTATTTGCAAGGAAACCTCCTAATTAAAGATATTTTTTGGCCATGAATTACAAAAAGTTGTTTAAAATATCAACATGTCATCACATGGCACAATTAATTGTGTTAAGATGTTCATTTTTTACTACATTAAATGAGGGTCTTCAGTTTTCTGCACAGACAGTTCTTGTGAAATACAGTTTTGAATGAATTGAATGTTGCTTTCTGTAGCTGAACCGAACTCTAAAGAAAATGCCTCTGACTGGAGCCTCGGGGTCCAGCAGTTCTACATCACGTGCCACATAATACAAACCCCACTGGACTGATCTCAACCAATCAGAACCCTGTTTGATTCCACTGTGATACTTCAACCACAGGATGACTTCACCACCAACCAGGAATCACGTCTGATACTGCTGAACCAATCAGAGGCTACTTCTGAATCTCGTTCAGTTCATTTTGACTTTCACAAACAAAGTCCGTTAAACTAACGATTGTTTAATTCAATAAAGTTTGATGTGGCTGAAATCTGGTGTGAGCTTTATCTTCAATGTTACAACAGAGTATGATAAGAAAACTGCATATATTACCTTCACGTTTACAGGAAGCACAATTGTGTTCTATGAAGAAAGAGTCTTGACATTTTGTCCTGTAGCTGATAAAGGATATTTGATTTGAAGAGTTTAAAATATTTTGTATGTATCCATATGCACACCATGTGAGACTCATCTAGTACTGCTGGGTCCAAAAGAACAGGTGACTTAATTAACACAGAAGATCCAATTACAAATTTACATTCTTAAACTGGAAACTTAAACTTGGCGGAGAAGAATCAAACATTAATAAAGACAACACAATGATGTTAACACATCTACAAGACTTGAGATGTGTCTGCGCCTGTGATGAAATAACAGACCGGTGTGTGGTGTCGTTTCCCACGATGGTCCTGGGAGACGAGAGCAAACACACACAACACAAACATGAGCTGTAAGTGATGGGAAGCTGCACAAACCTCAGTGAGATCTTTTGGGGCTATGTGCTGCTCAGGGGTGTGAAATGTGTGTGTTAATGTCTAGACATTCTACCCAGAATTTACACCACTAGTTTCCAGAGGAAAACATCCCTGTCATTTTAAGTTAAAATATGTAACCTCGGAAAATATATTAATATAATAATATATTCTTTTTGTCTGACATCACCAAAACACTCTTATCTTTTATAACCCGGTTCGGCCCTACATATTATTCTCTCTGAATATCCTGTTTCACTTGGAAACCTGTCACATTTCACAAATATGAAACGACACATTTCACAAATATGAAACATTTTACAAATATGAAACGCGTCACATTTCACAAATATGAAACATTTTACAAATATGAAACGCGTCACATTTCACAAATATGAAACATTTTACAAATATGAAACGCGTCACATTTCATGTTGATTTTAACAAAAGTGTTATTTCACTCCCTCACCGCTGTTACTGCAGCTGTTCTGCAGAGACACTAAAATGAGATTCGATCATATGACAATGTTTCTCAAGTTTACTCATGCAAGACAAATGTTATTATGCGTTGGTGTAATATAACATTGGGGCAATACATTTAACAAAACCTGGATTGACTGAATGTTTTGTTAATCTTTGTAGTGTATACTGTATATAGTGTAAGTACAGAATTACAATATTGACTATGATGAAAATGTTAAAGACAAATGACCATAAGAACAAAACATTTGTCCTTACTATGTGTAGAATTAGCTTATAAACTAAAAAAAGAATGAAGTTCTCACATTTTAATTTCAATTCGTTTCTATACGAATGGAATATCCTCCCAAAGTTTAAAAATGTGACGTACATTCTGGCGACGTCTTAAAATCAAGCGCTAGGGGTCATTGTTGGACTAGAAATTCAACACATCACATTGCAGTAATGCGTTTAGGTTATTTTTCATACTCTGTATTGTCTCATGATTTATGTTCTCCCTAAGTAAAATGGTGACATTTAAAAATCATTTTGACACTTAACAATGACCTAAGGGATAGATCTGTGGTCAGTTCCGGTCAATTGGTTAGGTTTAGGGTTAGACCGTCGCCACGCCCCTTCTTCAACATCCGGGACTTTCAGCATGAAAATAAAGTTCTGGCAGTAAAGAGCGACCGCGAGCAAACACTGAGGCGATGTGAGTGTCTTGAGGTTAAATCCTGTAGCAGCGATACGCCGCTTTAAAGCTTCGTATGTCTTCACATGAGTGTTCAGTGCTCAGACGCACAGTGTCAGTCAGCAGCTGTCACACACAGCGCGCGCTCGTGCTCACATTCAAACCGCCTCGAGCCTGACACGCGTTCTCGCGCTGGCCAGCGGGAGCGCGCTCGGGTCCCAGTCAGTCAGAACCGACCAGAGTCCCTAGCGGAACAGAGACGGACAGAAACGGTAAGAAACCGGCATTAACGGAACCATCTTTGACCAAGTCCAGACGGGTCACTTAGTTATAAACGCGTGCATGAACAGCATTATCGTTGAGTGACATTCATACACTTTATGCCTTTGAGGACGTGCTAGCAAGCTAATAGCTAACTTCAGTCACTGTTGAATGTTGCTTGCTTATTTATAATGTATTATATTTCATATATTTTCATGACGCGCAGTTTAAAGAATAATTCACGTGTTTGAGTACTAGTGTTTGTATTTGTGCTCGGTGAAATAAAGTACTGGAAGTTGGTCCCGTTGTCACGCAGCTGTATTGAGTGTTGGTTTATATTTAGCGCCTCTTTTGAAATAACGATATAAATATAGATTTTTATTTATAGATCTATTTACATTAACTATGATTTTAACTTTGACTACATGCTAATGACAAAGACAGTGACAAATAAGAACAGCTTGATGTAGTGATAATACAATAAGAAGCAAAAGCGTGTATTTAGTTTAATTACGTGTTTGTTTGTCTTCGTAAATATGGTGCTTTATTAAATGTCACTGTGTAGGATATCTTACAGAGGACACAAAGAGGACGAATACCAACAAATTAAACTATTCATTTAAGGAATGAAAGGAAAACTATTGGGACTTTGTAATCCTGCAGAACCTGTGCTCCATGCCTGTGATAATATCTGTGCTTTGTCACATGTGATTATGAGGTCTGTGTTGTGGCGTGTGTCTGGTGTTCATCACACACGACTACAGTCTCTATTTGTAGGAGTGAGAGTGTGTGAGGGCTGGCTTATCTAACCTACATTCACTATCCTATATTTAAAATATTTTTGGGAAATAACACACCAAGATGGCAGAAGTATTGCATATTTCACACGTGTTGAGTCCAACAGACCTGCACAGTAAAAAAAAACCTTCTAATGCAGCTTACACTTCATGGTCTTTGTTGTGTGATGTCAGAGAGAAACAGTAGGTTCTGTTTTTCATGGATAAATCCTGATTCAGGAAGCTGTTTTTATTGTAGTTAATTTAAACAAGACAGCAGACAAACATTTGTCTTTCTCTGGAGAATACTACAGGAAGCAGATTGGTTCTTATTTGGCTGTGGAGCAGCTGCTGCTATGGGGACACCAGGGTCAGGTCGAAAACGAGCCCCAATTAAAGATCGTTTCTCTGCTGAGGACGAGGCTCTGAGCAGCATCGCCAGAGAGGTAAGAACTTCTTCTAAGTGACCTGTTTATATCATCCTGGCTGCCAGTTTACTGTGACCACGTTAAAGAGATAATATATCTACAAATGAAAGTTCTCTCATTCCACACGTGTATGACTTTCCTGGAACACTAACTGAGATAGTCTAAATATTTTGGCTTTCCATTAAGGAAAGGAAGTCCTTTAAAATCACTTTCAGTAAGTGTAAAATGGCATGAGGGGAGTAAATCTCAGTCTCAGGGGAGTGGTCCAGGCTTTCTAAAATCAAAAATGGTTTTCTGTCACTGTGTGTGTTACGGTCGCTGACATAGCTTGGGAGGGCGGGGTTTTAAAGAACAGGGCATGTGATTAAAGCAAAGGGGGCGGGGTCTTATTCATTGACCAGTTTGGTGTAAGTTAGCAAAACAGCTAAGAAATGACAGCTGTGTTTGTAACATTAGCATCAATGTGATTTAGTCAGCATGATTTCTCAAATGAGGATCCTAATTGAATTTAAATGACAGTCAAAAATGATAGGAATTGAGGTGCACAAGTGGCTCTACAGTGAGGTCCAGACTTTCTGGAACTGGCCTGTGATATCAGTCATAACTCTGTTGTGATGTGTCAATATGTGGATGGTCTGGTTCAGCCAGTTGGAGCTGCAGCTGATGAAGTTTCACTCACAGCTTCTTCAGCCAGCAGCCAGTATGGACATGTCTTAGATGTTTCAGCAGCACATGTGTGAGCTCCTTACTCTCATGAGCAGAAACTTCTGTCAGCTCTGAGACTCTTCCTGCTGAAGATCCACATTTATAATGATTAAGCTCTTGTGTGACTAAATGTGATGACCTGAGTGTTGCATATCACCGGATCTTATCGACAGACAGTCAGTACTTCAGTACAGGATTCATTTCAACAGGAGTTCATTATATGAGTCAGACTGGAACATTTTAGGTGTTGGAAATGAATCTGCTGGTGTCACATTTGATGTTGTGAGTGATGCATTCTTTATTGTTACTGTAAAGCGACTTATGCATTATTTGTCATGTGTTAAGACAATATCTGCTGATTGATCAGATGTAACATTGTAGCACAGAAGAGTCTAAAGTGAAGAGCCGGACTGCCATCAGGCAACAGAATAAACAGAACATATTTCCAGCCAGGTGTTGATTCAGTACTTGTGTGCCTGTGTGGTGGAGGAAGTGGAAGACAACTGTTTCCTGTCAGTATTCCTGATTCTGTCACTGAAATAACACATTCATGCTGTCATCTGTCCTCACCTAAAAGCAGGAACAGAAATCCACAGCTACAGAAGTGAAACTGCTGTGAGCTTGTGAGTGATCACAAACATTGAAGATGATTTATATAAGCAGCCTAATTCTTCAGAAGAGAGCTGACATCATCAGTGCTCTGCACAGTTCATAGATCTAATGTCAAATTCAGCGAGTCAGCTCAACATATTTGACATCTGAAGAAGCTGAATGACAAGAGCATTATAAGCCATTATCTGGAGCATCATAAGCCATTAGCTGTATGTGCTGACATCATGAAGAAGAGCCAGTGAAACTGCACTCACTGCACATTTACATGTAGCCATTGATCAGATGCTTTTATCCAGAGCGAGTCACATGAGGAGGAAAATACTGAAGGGATGTTTCACAGTTACAGAGTTACTAGCTACTGTTTGACATGATGCCTGTTGAGGGAGAGAGAATAAAGGGGTGAGCTTCATGTTTTTGGGGGAGCAGCTAACATGGAGGAGGAGATGGGTTTTAGTTGTGTCTTGAATACTGTGAGAGATGCTGCTAAGCGCACAGAGGATGAAGGATCATTGCAGCAGCAGCAGGAGGGAAGTGTGAAGGTGAATGAATGCTTTTGTGCACTGCTTCACCCATTCACACCAGAGTTTATGACCTGTGACTGTACCTGTGACAGTGTAAATGAGCCTGACTTTGACTCCGCCCATCACTGGTCTCTGCAAGCATGGCACTGCAGGTCAAATTTGTTACTGTGCGTTTGGTCACATGCTCGTCTGTGTGATCAGTGTTCCTCATCTTAGTGTATGTAGGACTAAGTGTGATATCACTATTACCACTATGTCCACATGTTACACATGAGTTTCACATACACATTAACACATCTTTGTAATGTTTCTGTTGACATTGATGGAAAGGAACAGAAACATAGGTGAGGTGTAGATTACACCCAAATCTACACTGGAGGCATCATGACAATAAAGTGTATGATGTTTTAACATGCCAAGAGCTGTTACAGTGACAAACCATAGCAATAAAGGTACTTTGCAATTAATGTGACCTGTGACAAGAGATAATCATAACCGTTTTAATATCTGATTGACAGGGTAAATTGTCTAGTCAGTCTCAGTATAAAGAGATTGTTCTGCACGATACAGTATGACTGTCTTTTATAAACGGCTGTGTGTGTGTGTGTGTGTGTGTGTGTGTGTGTGTGTGTGTGCGCTCTCAGATCTCCTGTTGCTGTCTCATGACAGAGACTATAGATAGAGTCTGAGACACTGACTCTGGTGAGCAGGTCAAACTGTCAGACAGCTCAACAGGTGCTGAACATTAGAGTCAGGTTTGAATCTCACACTCATACTGAGCTTATTACCCTCTGTGACCTCCCCATATGTGTACCAATGTGCCATAAGTCTTATTTAAATGTGTGCTGTGTGATTAATGATTGTGCAGGGTTTTGACAAGTGTAGGTCAGATTGTATCCTGAAGTGTGAGACTTCTGAGGTGAGTGTGTGGGTTTGAGGACTCTGCATCGACGTAATGGTTTTTATAATCTATATTCTATCCCCTACCCCTAAACCTAACTGTCACAAAAAACTTTGAGCATTTTTTAATTAACAAAATAAATCATTTAGTTTTTTTTTAAGTGATTTGGTTTATGAGGAAGTGTCCCCATAAACCAGGTTTACATTGTTATATATTTTATTATACACATTTGTGTTCTTGTAAACCACATATCTAAACCTGTGTGTGTGTGTGTTTCCGCTGAGGGGTGAGAGATGTTGATCTTAACACAGTGCTGCTGAATCATGTTTGACTTCATGGTGACTTCATCTGGTTGGTAACCGTCTGCTAGACTTGGTCAGTGCATTAGATAACCCTAAAGACATGTCTAACGACCCAGCCGACCTGTACGTGCACTATGATTGAAGATATTGTTGAATTAGAATGAATTTAATCTACTTAAAGTTTCTGAAGTAGATTTCACTGATGTCCACCCAGCCAGAGTTTCATTCTTCTTCTGTCATGTTCATCTCATGTGAGCTGACATTCTCCTCTTCTCTGTGATGAAGAACACATTGATTCAGACTGACTGTTCTTCTCCCATCACTGTAGTCATATGGAAACTATGTCTATGCTCATGCTTTAGTTTTCTTACCAGGCTTAAAAGTGATTTATTTATAGGACCATTGAGAGAGGGAGAGAGAGAGAGATTAGAACATGACTCAGATCAGATCTGAACACTGGGCCTGTGTTTCTCTATCAAACTGTGACACATCTCTAACGGCTGTTCCTCTTCTTGTCATGAATGTTGACTTTCAGTTGATCATTTTGAAACGTCCAATATCTGTCATAATATCACAATCCTGATGGAGACCAATTTATTGATCCACACTCATTTACACTACCAAACAAGAAACTAAAGCTATCATTGAGAGCAACTGCTAGTGATAAACTAAACAAAATGTCTTTACCTTGTAAACAAAACAGGTCTTTTGCAGACATACTGTGAAGTTCTGTGACTGTGTGATGCTGTATGTTAAAACTGATAAAGTGTGTTTGGGCTGGTGTGCAGGCGGAGGCCAGACTTGCAGCAAAGAGAGCAGCTCGTGCAGAGGCCCGGGACATCCGGATGAGAGAACTGGAGCGGCAGCAGAAAGAGGTGAGACGTCCATAAAACACAGAAGGCAACAAAACAGATGCTTCAGCTGTCTGAAAAACAGTGCTTCAGTTTACCAGAACGGTCAGTTTCTCTGGAACAGCCTCAGAGCCACTTCATCTGGCTCACAGTACATCCTGAACCATGTCTGTGTTTTTACTAACTACATTCATTTACTCTCATCTCCTGATCGATCAGTTTATAATCCACTGTAAACTCTGGCTCTGTTCCAAAAGCTAATGAGACTTCTAAGTAGGCAGGCAGCATTATAACCATGCTCATGATGTAAAGGCTGTTTAAAAGTTAGGGAGTATACTTGTGTCTTCTAAGATGCCTTCCTGTGGTCAAACTGCATCATGGCGTGTATAGCACAGAAACCTGCATAGTGAGTGAACCGATTTCTCAGGGGAAGAGACCGAGTATAACTGAAGAAGTTGTGAACTTTTGTGCTTAAAGAAATTGTTGTCTGTGTATTCCAGACCAGTCACTTATAAATTCAGATTTCAGTCAAAGCTTCCTTAGAAGACAGCAGCCTATGTAGTCAGTACAGCCAGACAAACTGTCTTTCAGAATCTGCCTGATGTTCCACAGATTATCAGATCTCTTCTGATGCAGCGAGGCCAAAGCTGAAAGAGATGATTGTTTTAAAAGTTCTTCTGAGGAGGTTTCAGAGTAAATTGCTTGTGTGTTGTATGGATTTTTGTTGAAAAAACAAAGTAAAACTGTTTTACAAATAGATTGTGTGAACCCAAAATAGACACTGTTGCCTGAATCACATTTTAGCTAGCTGACTAACTCAGCACATAAGTGGAAACAGACCTCTGAGAATACAGTGTGTTGTCAGTGGTTGTACACAGATGTGAATGATTTGATTGTGTCAGCCGAGTCTTTCAGTGTTTTCTGTACTTGAGCTGTTTCTCTGCACTCATAGACCTGGTTTAAACACTAGAGAATGTCCGCATATGCGGTCGCATCTTTGTGTGTTTGAGTTGTTTTGTGCAAATGTTTATAATGTCAGAAAAACAAGAGGAGAAATACATCTCAGGAACTTTGAATATCACTAAATTCTCTGCCCTGCCACATTGAGTTCCATTTTTTTTTGAGTTCTTGAGCAAATTGTTTTTGTTGTGGCGTCTCTCTCTTCTTTCTCTCTCTCTCAGCTGTCTTACCATCATCACTCCTCCTCTAGCAGGAAATGGGGGGAAATCCACCAGTGGATGGTATGAGAAAGATTCGACTAGTTTGGACATGCATGTAGTGTTTGTCTGAACTAACAGTGTGCTTCTGACAGCAGTGTGTGCTCCAGCTGAAGTCACTCCATGTGCTTACACAGCAGGTTTTAAATATGACTTTTGTTTTTGTATTTAAAGAAACATTCCTGTGGTTCTGTTGTGTCTTTAAGAGGTGCAGGATTTGTGTTAAATACATAATTGTGTTAGTGTTAAATACAAGTGTTAAATGCATTTGATTTAGTGTCTTAAACTATCTTGATATGTAAAAGTGTATGCAGTTTATTGATAGACATACAAAAGCTCACAGTTTATCTGTGGTGAATGTGTGTGACATCGGTCAGTTACTCTTCCTATAATGAAATGAGTGTTTATTTTGTGTTTATAACATTGTGTTTTCACTATATCTGTAAACCAGAAGTCAGTGTTTGCATTTGCATCAGTGTGATGTCAAACAAGCAGCCAGTGTTCACTTTCTGTCATCTGTCTTAATAAGAACCAGTATTGCTGATTTAGAAGGGCTGAAAGTTTGTAGCCACTACCAGAGAGAGAGATTTTGTCTAGATTAGCTGATCACTTGTGAAAGAGAAATTTAAAAGAACACATTTCCTAACAAAACCACGCCATTTTAAAGCAAATACCTAATTATTGAGGTATAAATGCATTCATCCTCTCTCTATACCATTTATTCTGCATGTGGGGTCACATGAAGTGCTGGAGCCTGTCCAGACTATGAAGGGAATCACCCTGGACAGATGGCCAGTCCGTCACTGTGAGATGTGTGCTAGTTATATGACCCAGCACTGATTGTCATATAGCTGATAATTAGCCTGTATGCCTGGCTGCCATAAGCATGTGTTAAGCCTTTAGAGTTTATTTCAGACCACTGGTGAAAACCACACAGAAACACATGGACTGTTCTCATGTTTATGTTCTCCTGTATCATCTTCATGACTTCAGGCTGATGCAGAAAAGGCCCGTCATCATTCCAGCAGTCACAGTCGTCGGGTCTGTATCTGCAGATTCTGCTGTCTGTCTTCTGTTCTCTCTCTTTCATTTTCTTCATTACTCTTCTCTGTCTCTTTCATTGTCTAATTTCCTCCTCATGTCTCCTGAACAGGGACTGAATGATGACACAGCATCGGTCCGCAGTGTCGGAAGTTACAGGGTGTGTGACTCGTGGACTGTCATTAACTGGAGATTCTGAGCATCAGATTCTGAGCATTGTTTGCTTGTAGCTTGTTGCACAACATGAATTTAAAATGTTAAACTGGTTGAATTGTTGAAGTGACATGTTATTTGGTAACCTGCTCTTCTGGAGTTAGTACTGCTTCACTGTGCTGTTGAAGTTGTGAATCCTGTTGGATTTCTCTGTCTTTTAAGTCAAATTCATCGTCTCTAAGAGACTTGAACAGTTCCTGTCATCGCTTCAGTCGAGTTAGCTCCTCCAGGAGTAGAGATTTGATGGTACATCACTGTGTGGGGTTTAGTGTGTGTTTTCAGCAAGCTTTATTGCCCTCGTTTGATTGGTTAAGAGACACGACTCTCTGAATTAAACAACATATACTAACATTAACATTCCCATAGATAGACAATGGTAACAAAATAAATGCTGTTCAGCATGAAGAAAGTTCTTAAAGCCGCATTTGATGCATGCAGCAAGTTACTTCAGTATTGTGCCAACAGATGCGTCTTTAGGTCTCACTGCATCTGATAAACAGATTTGGTGATGTTTGGTGACTAGCGCAGTCGAGTGATTTCCTAATACAAACAACTGTGTGTTTTTCTAATGTAGCTCTAACACAGACAGATGTTTGGTGTGATCTGGCATGGATTACTTGGGTTTTGGATTAGGAGTTTTGATATTCGGTGCAGATTTGATGGTAATGATCTTGGCTGTTGTTTTCTCTGCAGTCTGGTGTTTCCAGTTGTTCTGCTCTGAAGACCTCTCGCTCCACTGTATGTATCCATGTGGTGCTCCAAAATCTTCATGGTTTTCAGTCATCTTTGTTGAGTGTTGGTAGTGTTGAATTTAAGTGTGGTATAATGTTCCAGTTTGACTGAAATCTGGGATCTTGTAGGTCTTCATATTCTCCTGTGTGTCTGTGACTACATTACAAACATTATTTGTTCTTTATTGAACCCATCTGTAAGAGTATGCGTCATGTGTTGATGGTCTTCTCTTCCAGAGCTCTGTATATAATGATCTTCACAAAAAACCTGTTGGCAGTAGCTCCAAAAAGGATCTTCTGGTCAGTGCTAATCTATATGCATCCTGATTTCTGATGCATCACTGCAAACCGATACTGAAATCTATAGCTTACAGGATTAAACGTATGGCCATGACTGACTCAGGTGTATGAAGGGTATCTGTGGTCACTGTGTTCCATTGCTGTGCACCATTTTCAGGCTGGATTGTATCACGATCAAAGGAACTACAGCAGTTTAAAGAACTCCAAGCCTTCATCCTCCACTGTCTCTACCTATTCACCACGGGTTTGTTTCCTTCTGTGTGTCTCATACTCTGAATGTTTCAGAACTCTTGCTGTCTTCAGGTCTAGTTTGTTTGGTGTCATCATTGTAATATGTGCTGTTTGTTTGCTCTTCACAGGTTTCATGCAGCAGTGGTCCTGCAGGTCTGACACGCAGCTATAGTGCGGTCAGTCTGGTTTTCAGCACATCTGCTGTGTGCGCTTTAAACATGCAAGCAGGAGCTTTTGTTTTATAGGTCTCTTAGTCAACTGTTATTTACCTGATTTCTATTACTGTGTTAAACTGGACCAGGATCAGTTTGTGTTTACCTCTTCATTTCTCATGTGATCAAGGTGTTGGTTTAAACCAATAATTCATCCAGTAATAAATGTTTTGTCATTTTTTTTTACCTCAATGTTGTTTAAAATGTGTGCTGTTTTTTCTGAGGGAGAAAGAATTTCCCACATATTGACAGTGTTCATTTCATGGTGAATTATTTATTTAAAGCTTGAATATTTGTCTGTATAATGGGGGACAGAGTTTCATGGTGGTGTTTTTATGGGACTTCTCATCTATGTCTGCAGGCTTCTATATGTGATGGTGGTCTGTACAGTTCGTATAGTTCCAGAGCTGTAAGTTCAGAGCACATGTACTGAATCCTCGTAATCCTCATAATAATAATCATGCGTGGAGCAGCTTCAGGTCAGTGTTTTTCCCTGCAGCCCTCTGAATGCAGCTGGTATTCATCAGGTGCCAGTTCCACCCGCAGCAGCCCTGTGGTGAGTGCTGCATTTGTCCACTAACACACAACTGCAGCTGCTCCTGCATGTGTTCTTTCTGAAACACCAGTGTGTGTTTTATCCTGTACCGGTCAGATAATTCATTCTCTGAAGCGAGATATTTCCCTCTAGCTAACCACAGTCAAATATAACCCCAGAAGCTACACATATGAGACAATGTTATGGATTTGTCATCTTCTGGCTCAGCCTATAGTATGAGTTTAAGGCGGGTCTGTTGTTGTGCAGTGGACATCACAGATAGGAAGTGATGTGAAGCTTGTGGAAAATCTAGAGACCAGAAAGAGACGTGGGGTGGCTCTTCTGGCTTAGGCTAGTAAACATCTTATCCAGAACATCCTAGCAACCTCAAAGCAATGCTCTAAAAACAACCGGAGACATCTTAGCAACCGCCCACAGCAAGCACTGCTCACATTTTCCTCAGGCTAGATGTTTTTGCATTTCCTTTGGTGCTTCTGAACTCACACCCTTAACCTTAATAAACAGTTGGTCTAAAATCATTGTAAATACAAATTGAAACTTATCTTAATCTTATTGACGTCTCACGGCTGGTGTTTGTTCTCTGAGGGGGCATCAGAACAGCAGCTGATGTCTTTGTGTCGTGTGTTGTTTGAAGTCATTTTCACTAATATTATGACAAAAATGTGCCTCTGATCAGGTTGTTCGTTTCTTCAAATTGTCATGTTTTCTGCTTCACCTGCATGGCAGATGGTTTTCTGGTTTTCTCAGAGTCACTTTCTCTTTTAAATCTTTCAGTCATCCTCTGATGACGACTCATCCAGTATTGTGTCCCGAAGCCGTGTTCATCAGGGGAGAAGAGATAGTGTGGTGAGACACAGAATAGACACAGCTTCATTAAAAATGAATACTTCATAAACTCAACTGGTCATTTCATAAACTCAACTGGTTTCTGTCATGATCTCGTGTGTGTGTGTGTGTGTGTGTAGTCGTCTGATTTCTCTGAGACGACGGCTGATTATTTCAGTCGCTCTAACCGCAGGGGCAGTGTTGTGTCTGATCTGGATGATCTGAGCATTCCAGACCTGGACAGTGTAAGTCAAGATCAGCAGCTGCATGAGGTCTGATCCAGTGTGACCTGCTCACTGAAGAGCTTTTTGTGTGGAGAATGTTTTCAGTGGAGCACAGAACACCACAATGAAACTGTAATTAATGTTGTGTTTTACATTTTCATAATGGTGGTTTATTTCTAACGTCAAACATAATCTCATTTTCAATTTCTTTATGATAACAGTTTTTAAATGTAGTCCCTGACTGAAACATGCATTATTCGGACATCATGTTAATTCCCTCTGGACTGCCTGTATCGTAGCTTTGAAACACATTTCAGTATGAATACCTGCAGGCGTGTGTTTATGTCTGTACTGTGTTAGTGGTTGGTTTTGAAGCATTAACTCTGCGTGTTTGAAGTGTGTGCAGGTGACAGTTTAAAATTGTGTGTCTAAGATCAGTATTCTGTTCATCTTTTTCTCTCTGTCTTATTTGTAGGATGACATCAGATCCTGATCCTGGGTCATTTACATTGCTCTCACTGTATGTTTCTTATGATAACTGATGTACTAATATTATTGTTTCTCTTTCAGCTGGATGAGAAATGTGACAAGCAGTTTTCAGACTACAGTCGGGTAAGAGGAAGGAGACATTTACTCTTGGTAGAACGTGTTCAGTTATTGACCTCATGATGAATCAGTTATGTTAATGATGCTCTCATCAGAGTTTTGAAGCAGGTCAATCCAATCATTCAGAGCTTCAGTCATTTTCACTTATATTAGCAGCTTACGTTCAGTGACGATGGGTGTGTTGTTTTCTCTTGTAGTTATACTATATAAAGTATCATGTTCTATTCTGTCCTGTATAACTTTTAAATCTTACATTAATGTTCAGTGTGAAAAATAACAAGTTATTGATCATGACAGTTGAGCATCAGGCAGAATTTCAGAGTTGTGACATCTCGTCCTGCAGCCGTCCTCTCGTGGTGCCACTCCAGCTCTGTCTGCAGCTGCGCTGGCCTCTCTGGGGGGCAGTTCCTCTAGAAGAGACAGTGGAGATGCTGGAAGCCTCATGATGGATGCAGAGTCCTCTCACACTGAATTAAAGGTAAAAGAAAGAAAGATTGAACACACTCTGTGTAATGTGCATTCAGTCTCTAGTGATAGTTTGCATGAGAATTGAGAATCGGAACATTTCATGAAATCAAGTGTTTACATACTGTCTGTGTTTCACATTTGAATCTGAAGCAATACGGGTTGAGTAACATGTATTGTAGATACAACATGGTCTGTTTTTATTCTTCATTAATGAATATTGTGTTAAATAGTCTCTGAACAGCACAGAGACGTGAATACTGTCTGGACTGCTGTGAACACACAAGTGTCCCTGAGCTGTTATACTACATATAAGCCCTCTTTAAATGCTGTTATCCAATCAGATTACAGGACTGGAATTACCTGTACTTTCTGTTCTCAATGAAATGCATTCGATCTCCAATTGAATTTATTTACCAATATAATTTTAATTTGACTTCTGTCTGTGTCAGTGCTTTCTTACTGGTCTCTCTGTTTTGTGTATGAGTGCCTCTGGGACTGCCTCTCCCTCTCTGCTCATCTGAGTAATTGTACAATCAGAGGTCATCGCTCTGACCTTCAGTGAATGCCAAACCTTTCCCATGATTCATTGCTGCATCTCAACAGGACATCTATGAGCTAAAGGACCAGATTCAGGATGTAGAGGGCAGATACATGCAGGGTCTTAAAGAGCTGAAGGTAGAAGGTTGTGAGCTCACTGCATGCCATTCACTAACACACTCTGTAGTGTGAGTGCATGAGTCCTGCATGAGTCTGTCACTCACTTCTTCAGCTCTTCACACTGTCACCGTCAGCCCACGAGTGTCGCCTGCACTGTGTATTTCTGCTCTACACGTCTTCCTGTCTAACTCGCCACTGCTGTTTCATAGAATGATGGAGAAGAACATTCAAATATGAGCGTTATCACAGCTTTTAATCTTGTCATTTACCTGTACTGGACTTTGGACTCGGGACACGACCTGACAACTTAGACATGTAAAGCGGGTTTATCTGAAGTAGATTATAGCAGAAATGTGTCTAGAGTTTGGAATATGTTGTGATTATATTACAGCCATAACTAAGAAATCAAAGTGGAGAATATACAGTTGTGCTTGTGCATATCTTCTTTAATTACTACTAAGTCAAATCTTTGATTTTTACTAACTGGGTGAAGGTGGACAAATCCAGTGAACTGATGATAACCCGGCCAGTTTAAAGATGTGACAAGTTAATGCATTTTGTTGGCCAAGATTTATTTTCTTTGAATACCAATGAGTTGTTCACAGTTAAATGAGACGGTAAATAAAGTCTTTTAATTTCTTGATTTTAAAAACTTCTCTGTATAACATTGTTTTATTACACTTGTGTATCTTAAGTTTTCTGTTCACTTCATGTGATTCTAATCTTCACTGCTATGATCAGTGTGTGACAGTCTTGTTGCCTCTTATAATGTTTGGTAGCAGCCAGAATCTTTAACTGTTCCAGTTCTTTTGTGTTAAGGATTTTTCTTCCCTGTTGTCAGCAATCACTGTCGGACGTGGAGGAGAAGTACAAGAAGGCCATGGTCTCCAACGCCCAGCTAGACAATGATAAGACAAACTTCATTTACCAGGTGGACACACTGAAAGATGTCATTGAGGAGATGGAAGAGCAGATGTCAGAGCTGCGCAGGGAAAACGAGGAGAAATCAAAGGTGTCTTTAACAATCAAATGATCACACTTTATGCTCACGGCAGCTTTGTCTGATCTTTGCCTGGACTTGAGAGCTCGTGTCTGTCTCACAGTACATTTTCAATGTGTGAAAGTGTCAAAATCTCTGGAGTAGAATTGGGTTTTCATTAGAATTTGAATTGATTGATTGATTGACATTGTCAGTAATGCATCACTGTTTGTGATGTGTGTGTGTGTGTGTATGTATGTTTTGATTGACAGGAGGTGGAGAGGCAGAAGCACATGTGTTCAGTGCTACAGCACAAGCAGGAAGAGATGAAGGAGGGAATCCGTCAGAGAGATGAACTGATTGAGGTAAAACCCAGCAGATCTAGAACACATGAGAAACTCACACATCATTCAGTGAAAGTACTTGAAGAATGAAAGAAAGGACAGTAATCCAGTTCGAGTTAAACTCCTGCTATCACTCACACTGATCCACTCTGCTCCTCTTGTTTTCTGTCTCATCTTTTCTTTATTGGGTCTATCTTGAGTCTTTCCTCCTTGTTCCCACTTGTTCTTTATTAAACACTTCCTCGACAACACGACTGCAGGAGAACCAGAAAATTCAGCAAAAGCTAGACACCCTCACGAGAGAGGCGTTTGACCTGCAGGAGACTGTTAACTGGAAGGACAGAAAGATTGTGGTAGGATGCTGTTTGGATTAATGCTGGGAACACACTGATGATGCTAATGGACTGAACTGCACACAGATCTAGTAATCCTCTATTAACTGCTCTTCAGCCAGACTGACAGATGAAATGTATGGTAACACAGTGAAATAACAGGATTTATATGTGCATGTAAGCCTATTCACATTGTCCTTACAGATTGTGTTTTGTGCTACACAATCTGTATGTTAAAGAGGCCATATCATATCAGGTCGTATTAAGAGTTTAAAAACGAAGTAAGAATTAGATTTCAGGTCTGTATTGTGTATATTAGTGCAGGAAAGCAATGCTACTTGTTAAATATGTTACTCATTTCAGCTACATAACGGTGATTACATAGACATCTCAAAGGCACCACAGTAAAAATGACAGATTAAGTCAGAGAAAGGTTTGAAAATGTTTTTAAATTATGGCTTTTTAATGTGGAAAACCCTGACGTTATATGTTTACCTCAGGAGTTTGGTATGACCCTGTCATGAATGACGCACCTGTAGTTCCAATGCTGCCCTCTGCTGGTTACTCTAAGTCTTAGCGCTGCCGATCTGAAACGTTGCTTGCCCTTGTGAATATTGGCTTCATATTGCATGAAAAAATTACATTCATTCAGACCGATTTACTTTGGTCTTATGATTGATTCATTGCATGAAATACAAACTAATATAAAAAAGCGATCCGGTCGTGTGTATGTCCTCTGGCCTTCACTTCCTGTACTGTTTGTTCATCAGCACGGTCTGTTTCCACCCTCACCGCAACTGATGCCTGTGTTCATTCTGTGTATTTGCTTCTCTCTCTCTCTCTGTTCCTGTTCTGCTCTCTTCACCTCTCTCTCTCTCACCCTGCGTGTGGCCAGGCATTAGAAAAACAGAAAGAATACTTTGATTGCATTAGGAATGAGAGAGATGAGCTCAGAGATGAGCTGGCTGATCTGAAGGGGAGAAGCCGAATGGGAGAGGTACGTCCTGTATGTGATGTCACACTGGATCAACACTGAACTGAATTAAAAACAGACAATGTGAAGGGAATTATATTTGGTAGAGATTTGTTTATCTCCACATTGCAGTGTGTTATGGTTTTGCGATGTAAGTGATGTTAATGTAAATGGGGTTGTCACTTCCTGATTTTATCTTAAAGTGAATTTATTTGGAGAATTCAGCTGTAACTTCCCTTCACAACAAACTCAGTGTGTACTGAATTGGATTAGTCACTCTGGATTAGGATTGACAGCTGTTCTTCACTGCAGTGTGAACATGGGATTTCAAGACTTTCATTTAGTTTGAGTGGAAGGGCTGATTGTTTCTCATTGTTTCTTCTGCCTCTCACAGAAACACGGGCTTGTCATCATAGCTGAGGACACACCCAATGGAGACCTCGGCCACGAATCTCCCACCTCAGGCATCACCGTGGTAACACAGGAAGCAGCGCAGGTGCTGGAGTCAGCAGGAGACGGACCGTTGGGTGAGTCTTTATGTCCGTCATGTTAATTGCAGCAGGTCAGAATGACATGTTAACTGACATGTGTTTATACCACAGATGTGAGACTACGAAAGCTTTCTGATGAAAAGGATGAACTTTTGGCCCAGGTATGAATATACAGTCTGAGATCACTACATTCTTTGGTTTTGCATAACTTTTCTTTGGTTTACATTTATGAGACTCTTAAAACTTTCCAGGTTTATTTCCAGATGACAGAAATAACTTATTTTCATAGTTGTCTCAGACTTTAAAATTCCACAGTAGATGAGATGAGATGATATCAGAGAAATGTGTCAGTGTTTTATCTGTATTCTATCAGATCAGAAAACTGAAGATGCAGCTGGAGGAGGAGAGACAGAAACACTCAAAGATTGACAGTGTGTACACTGAGGGAGAGCGAATGGAGAACGGCACTGACCTGCAGTACATTGAGATGCAGAGTAAGAGACACACACACACACACACACACTAACACCCTTCACATGGAAACACACACAAATGCTTTAACATGCATTTTTGTTTCCTGTAGGAGACACCAACAGACAGATAAGTGAATATAAATTCAAAGTCTCAAAAGCTGAACAGGAAATGGCAACGATGGAACAAAATGTGAGTTTGTTAAAATGTATTATTTTGATTTGATTTGATTTGATTTTGTGGCACACAGACAACTTCGAGCACATTGACGAGAAATTGATTCTTTGAAGGGATTAGGTGAGTTTTGTATGTGTTTGGCAGATCAACAGACTGGAAGGACAGGTGTCGAGATATAAAACTGCAGCAGATAACGCAGAAAAAGTAGAAGACGAGCTAAAAGCAGAGAAGAGGAAACTGCAGAGGGAGGTATGAGGAAATGAGATGTGTTTCTGTATAATACATGGAGATGATGGAGTCATGTGAACACACTCTCTTTCTCCCACTCACTTCTGTAGCTCCGCACAGCCTTAGACAAGATCGAAGAGATGGAAATGACCAACAGCCATCTTGTAAAGCGTCTGGAAAAGATGAAAGCAAACAGAACGGCTCTTCTGTCACAGCAGTGATGAGAATCTCCACTGCCAGCACTTCCCTGCAGCACCTGATGGAGAAAAACAAAACTGCCTCTGCCTTCAGTCAGGCAGTGAGCCTTAATGACAACACCTTCTCCTGTCTCATCCTGAGGACTTTGTACTTATTTTGGTTTTGTTGTTTTTGACGGCTTTGAACATCATGTGTTTCATTGAGGTTTCATCGCTCAGAACAGGTGCTTTTTTTCCATTTTTTTGTAAGTTGCACAAGTATTAAAAGCGCTTTTAAAACTGCAGTAAATGACACAACAACAGACTCGACATCTGTGTTACTGCTCACAATGAAATGTGCCTTCACATGATGACCACAAGGGTTATATGCATTTAACACTATACAGAATATGTTTCAGAAAAGCGGTACAAAACATTAATGTGTTTAATGTTTAATAAAGGGTACAGATTTAAAAATATAAAAATAATCAGGTCTGGCATGGTTTCAGTTGTTTTTGTGTTTGTTTGTTTTGAATTTCCAGATATTTAAACTCTTTCTTTACATGTGTAAATGAGAGTACAGTATGAATGGGCGAGTGATTCATGAGTTGTGATTGCTTGCAGGACACATTGAGTTTTGTCAGTGTTGAAGTGCTTGGACACAATGAACTACATCATTTTTACACTAAACACAAAGAGTAAATCTCAATACGAGACCGTCGTTTCTCCTGTGAGATTCAGATTTGTGTCTGAAATGCCACTCGGTGCCTTTACAGTGCTGATGTATTCAGATTTGATGCAGCGTTTTATTCACACTAGAAACTGTCGGACATTTCTGTGCACCGCGATTGTGACTGTATACTGTAAATAAAGTGACACCTCTACAACCCTGAGTGCTGTGAGAAACCTCTGACAGGATTGTGTGTGCGTTCATTGATGTGCTTGCCATTGAATTCAGTGTTTCACAGCTAGACACTGGACGATGACTGAACAAAACAAGCATCAAAAAAAGCTATTACCATATTTTAAATAAGCTGTGTTTGCATCTTTCTACCCAAAGCGCTAGAATATTTTACTGGGTAGATATTGCATCAACCCATGTACAGGATCCAGTTTAACATCTGAGCACTGTATTTACAGTGGCAGGTGATAATCTGTTTACTGCGTTTCATCTGTACAACAGTATTCTGAGAACATCTGGAGAGCACGTGATCCAGCGCAGCTCTGCGTCCCACAAATAATACAGCCGTCCACTAATTCCTCAAACAATCTGACTTTCACTTTCATATCACCGTTTTTAACGTAATGTCATTTGTTAACAACTGGCAGTCTAAGAAAGTTTCTGTCTTTAGTGTGTGTTATTGGTGATCAATACACTTGTCACGAGTTACTTTTAATGATAAACGTAAGTAACACCAGTAAGTCAATATAAACGGATAATTTCTCCTGCTGTTGCGGTTCACGGCATGACTCATTCATTCATGACATTCACTCATTCATCAAACACAACACAAACACTTTCACACCAGCGTGAAACCTGCAAACTCCAGCCGCGTGTGAGATCAGCCCGCCCCCTGAGTGCTGTGATTGGTTACAAGGAAGAACGACTACCGTGACATCACACAATAATGACGTCGTCCATGTCCACGTTCATTGTTTTTACGCAATAAAATTGTTTATCGTTAACCTTTTTTATGTAGTTTTATTCATAAGTAAACTTTTGTAACACATTGTAACACACGTAAAGTTGACACTAAATAGCTCAACAGCACTATAACACGTGAACGTGTAGTTTATCAGATTATCAGGAACAAACAATATACACACACTGTACCACACTGTACACGCGTCCACAGATACACACTCAACACTCGCACACTGTTTGAAGGTGTTTCAATGGGTTTGTGAAAATAAAAGTAGCTTGATTATTTTGACAACACCGACCGTGCGCGCACACAGTGTTTGTCAGCAGAGGGCGGTGAGATTCGTGTGCACGCGTAATGCTGCCCGGTTCATAGAGGACAACATGATCCGGTTCAGTACAGATTCTCTCTCAAAACGGGAAAGTGTGCTGTGTATCTTGAGCCACCTGCTTCCCACAAACACTTCATTCACTGTGAGTCATTGTCCCGCACCAAACTGCAAGCACGCGTCTTGTTTTGTTCAGTAAACATGTAATTGCACAGCATCAGGATGTATGTAAATGATTCACTTTTAAACTGCATGAACTGTTTATGGCTTTGGCAGCATCATGATTGATTGTATCACTTACCGCCGGGGGCTTTTGCTTGCGCTTTTACCCTGAACACGATCATAAACTCAATGGTTACACGCGTTAGGAGCAGACGAATAAAACCATATTTTCTTTACGTAAGGCTTTCACACGTGTTCTGACTGGTGGGTTAGTGGATAACGAAGCCATTCAGCTCGTTCAGCTGCATACAGTCTCACTGTAGTTCATGAAACATGACTTCACACATGCATCTGGAAATGTGTGAGGAATGTCTTTTCTTTTGTTGTTTCATATTTAGAATGCAAGTGTTAGTGATAACTGACAGCTCTACCTCTGGGCTTGCCTGTAAATCTTTCTCTTAGACGTGTTCTCATGTATGCTGTATGTGTGCTGTATGGTGCTGTATGCGTGTCAACATACTGGAAATCATTTGTGCAATATTCTCTGTCAGGTCTCTGTCACATCACTTCTGTTTAGTCTCTCTGTAGGAAGGAAAACAAAAGACCTGTTCTAGCTTTATTTTAGTTTGTCTGTCTGTTCAGCATTAGATTGGAGCTCAGTTCTATAGGCTAAATTCACTCCCAACTTCCAGCTGAAATTTGTCACACAGGTCATTGAACATCCAATAATCCATCAATCTAAAAATTATATTCCCATTATATCCCAGTTTCTATTCAGTTTCAGGTTGTATCCAAAATAAGTCAAAACAAAAGTGGCATTCGGTCTACACCCCTCAGTTTTGTAATGCATATTTCTATAACCAGAGCTTCAAGCAATCTGGACTTGTTTATACACAGAAGAATCATGAGGCAGAACGTGAGACAGGAAATGCCAGGTCTCATTATTTAATAAGGTGTGGTCTGAACATTAAGATGATGTTTTTGAATGTGTCAGTCTCTCTTTACTTACCTCTTTTGTGAGGTGTTTGCAACTTGTTTCACACTTTTTTGATCCTCTACCCTTTACATAAACCTTTATATTAAGATTTTAATTTAAAAGAATACAGTGTTTTAAAACACATTTAATCACTTAAATTATTTTTACTATGTGCAAAAGTAAAAACGTGGTACATTTTCAAAGCCTAAAACTGGTTATACTTGAAGCACAGCTGGTCTGAACCTGCTGTTTTACTTTCATTAGGATGTACATGTTTCCTTTTACACAGCCACTGTTATTGTGACATGTAATTGCAACATTTGTTTAATTACCAAAACACAAGAGTAATCATCTTTCCAATGAATCATTTGAACAAACTGATAGCACATAATGCTAATGTTTCAGACTGAGGTGAGGTGAGCTGACAGCGTGTGTGCCACACTGAGGCGTCAGTGTAGCGCAGTGTTGTGACTGTGGGCTGAGTGATGATGGACAACATGAGTTGATTGGTTGTTTGTGAAAGTGTAAAGAAGATTAAAAGTGACATAAGTTAAAGGACAATTTAAAGACAACACAGCTCGTTTTCTGGTTGCATACATGCTGCAGAGATACGCCTGCCTCTTTTCAAATGCATGCAAATCATATTCAGCAAGATCCTGACATATTGATTGAGTCATTTGCATGCGTCTTGCTGCTGGCTAACACATTATTTCCATACTATTTGAGTCTTTTCCAGATGCACTTTAAGACACAAAACAAACTGTTGGCACAGTGCAGAATGTTGCTTTGATATTAGCAGCGTTATATGGCCAGACATGATCAATCATTCACACACTTTCATATCTACATACATGTGACCTTTGACTAACATGCTATCCCTGCAGTGACATGACTGCAGTTCTATTGTTTGATATGAACCCTCTCCAGAAAATAACAGCAGGGGTGGAGTAACCTGGATTGTAAAGATCTGATTCAGGATCAGTCTTTGAAGGAGTTTCCTTCTTTCTGACAAACGCTTTTTCTTTTCAGCTTCAGTTTAAAATGAAAAGCTCTTCTGACAATGGAGATTTAACTGAGATGTGTGTGTGTGTATCATGCAAATAATAGCAAACGCTTTTAGTGAGCAGTAAAGCAGCACAAACACACAGGTGATTAGACGTGACTTTTGTGCTTGGAATGTTTTAGAGGTATGAGTCGAGAACCTCTGCACACATTGTGTGCTGTAGGCAGTATCTGTTGAAACAATGTAGGATTGTTCAGGCCTGCACTTGTGAAATGACATCATATCCTCTAGAGCTCCAAGCATAACAAGAACATCCAGCAGTATTCTCATGACACAGCTTTACTGCTCCACACACGTTTCCTGTGCTGGCTGATGCTGGCTGATAAACTGAGCTCCAAATGAATGCGCAAGAGGTGTATTTACTAATTGTAAATCACAACACAAAGGTTTTTAAACAGCCTTTAAACTGTTTCATTTATATTTTGTTGGTCCTGGAGTTTTCAGGCTTGTCACATTTTACAAAGTACAACCCAAGCAGAAGCACCTCATGTTGAGTATATTGGGGAGAGGTCTGGGTTGAGGTGAGGGGATTCAGTGTCTCTTTCTGAAGTGGCTCATCTTGCACTGGCAGCTGAGGTTAATAACTGCCAGAGACTGAAAAGCTTCTGCTGAAGAAACTAAGCAGCTCAGGTGTGAGTTCAGGTGTGAGTTCAGGTGTGAGTTCAGGTGTGAGTTCAGGTGTGAGTTCAGGTGTGAGTTCAGGTGTGAGTTCAGGTGTGAGTTCAGGTGTGATCTCTGTTGCTCAGGGCGATGCTGGCACATTGATGAAGGTCACACCCATGTTATAAAGCTATGCAAATAAGAAGAGTGACTCTGTTTTACCGTAGACCTAAATATGCTTTCAGAAATATGTCATCACACTGAGAGGTTGAAAAAGAGTTAAAGTTTAGCTTAATTAATCCTCAAACATTAGTCGTCTTTTCATCAGTAGACCCTAAATGTCACCATCTCTCTAAAAGTAGCCGATGTTTGTGTGTGATGAAATGTACATATTTTAGTCTCTGTTGATAGAGGAGGTTTACACACACACACACACACACACACACACGCCAACATTTATTGACACTGTCTTTTTATATTCTGTAATTGCTGATCATTTTAAGAAATGTTCTGTATCACAGCCCTGCAGCTGTCTCTTCTGCTCACAATATGACACAATAACACCTAATGTAGGTCAAACTGAAACGCTGACTTAACAAACACAGATGACGTTTCATACACAGTGAATGTTCATAAGCTGTGATTGTCTAAGTATCATAACAGGTGTCATGAGGAAAATGTGTCAAATGTTATTTTTTTTAACTGTTTTAAAAACTGTTTTCTGATCAGTGTTTCTCATTTTTCTATCAGTAATATGTTGTTACAGTGTGGTTTCTGCTGACCTCTGACCTACTGTATGTCCACCCAACACACATTCTCCAGAGATTCATCTCCAGGTCAAGTCATTGTTAACATGTTCATAGTTAAAGAGTGACTAGCACTGAGACTTATTACCATGCAAGATGTAAGAAAGGTTATTTTAGGAAAGATCATTCTCTTCTCGTATGCATTGAACAAACAGGTTTTGCCGGAGACACTGTGTGTGTGCGTGTGTGTTGGGTGAGATGTGCGTTTTCTTCTTCAGCACACAGAGTGAAAGTTGAAGTGATGTCGGGCACATATCGATGAAAGCGTTTCATACAGGAAATCAAAGGAAAGCGGTAAGTAATCTTTACGTATATGTGCAAAAACTTTACCACGCCACTTTATTCTATAATCTTTAAGTTTCATTGTGTCTCATTTTATAAGCGGTACGTTTGTGAAGCTTTAAAGCGCGTCACGACGCCAGACATCGCGTCGCGTCGCTCGCGTTTGAAAGAGTCACATGTGTACAGTGTAACCCGTTTCAGGTATTGATGTATGTTTGCGTAATTGCACGAGAGAGAGAGAGTTAATTAGGTAATGGGTAGTTTATTAGGTAATGGTGGGCTTGTTATTTCTCGCGACACACCCAGATGTTGTTGAAGCAGATGTGATGAACTGTGAATACATGATGAATACATTCAGATTCATTTAAAGCGATTGATGATAAACGGAACGCAGCGTTACACACGATATTCAAACAGCTGAACCCATTAAACCCATTAAACGTGACGTTCGTGATATCTGACCAACATTTAAACAACATGTTGAACAAGTGAAAATAGCATATCGTGTGTTCAGTGTTCGGTTAGTCTTACCTGCCATTAGCGCCCACACTTAGTCTCTTAAAATTTAACATAAAACATCCATTTTTTTTCAAATACATTTTTTCATATATATTTTTTGTATTTAGAATATCTAAATGCAGGCCTGTATGTGCAGGCCACACTAAGATACACACTATGTATCTTAGTGTGTCCTCACACTTGTCTGTTTGGTTCTCACATGTGCTTGAAACACTTGGGTTGCTCTCATGACTGACAGGTGTAAAGATGGCTCATCGCTCCCAGTGCTCTTCTGCGGGGGACAATCCCCTGGACCCAAACTACCTGCCCCCGCATTACCGGGAGGAGTACCGCATGGCTATTGATGCCCTGATCGAGGCTGATCTGGAGGGTTACTATGGATTCCTGCAGGAAGTAAATGTGGTTGATTTCCTGTCCCATCCAGAGGTCAAGTACATCACAAGCATGGTGCGAGCGCCGCATCGCACAGCTCAGCCAGAGAGGAGATTTGTGGCTGAGGATGTGGATGGATCTTCTGACACGTACTGGCCCCTTCATTCAGATATGGATGCTCCGAGTCTGGACTTAGGCTGGCCACAGCAGTTAAGATTTATTGGTCCCACTGAAGTCACTACACTGGTGAACCCGCCCGATCCTGAGATGCCCAGCATCAAAGAGCAGGTCCGCAGAATGATCAAGAATGCACAGCAGGTGGGTTTCATTGTTAAGCGTGTGATTCACATTGCTTCAACACAACGCAACCAGTTTCCATTCAGAATTTTTACATGTTTATTTAGTTGAAAGGTTGTAAATGTTTTATTGTTTTAAAACAAGTTTATTGTGACAGTATAATGAGAACATTTGTTTAATAACCAAGCGCCAAACGATCCGCTGATTTTAAACAGCAGTAAATTTGAAAGTTCATGTTTTACATTACCCAGAGATACTCAGTGTGTCTTCAGATGTGTAATGGCTGTATTATCTCTTCAGTACATAATGAAAAGGTGTGTTCACGAGTAATGACGTAAAAAGATCTTATAATTGCACTGTTGTGTACAGTAATGCCTGTGAAAGTTTGCTTCTGTTCACATAAAAAAAATTTAGATTCATAATGTTCAGTCCTGTGTTTGTTTAACGTTCAAAACGGTGTTTATTTATTTGTTGCATTAGGTTGTTGCCCTGGTGATGGATATGTTTACAGATGTTGATATCTTTGCTGATGTCATCGGTGCAGCGATGCGCGGTGTGGCCGTTTACATTCTTCTTGATGAACTGAATGCACATCATTTTGTTACAATGGTGAACAACTGTAGAGTGAATCTGGATGAGCTAAAGGTATGTGCCTCTCAAAAGATCAACACATATCATCAGTTCAGCTGTCCAGAGGATAACTACTGTGCAGGGCATGGACTGGATTTTAAACGAGTTGTTTGGTTTACACACATTTACACAATGTGTGAGCTTGCAGACGCATTTACCAAAGACTACTTACGCATTTGTTTTACTATTAAACAATACTAGTCTGTAGGGTTTAAATGACTTTCTTTATTTCCTTACTGTTTATTTTCACATGAGTATACATTTCTGAACACTTTCCTACTTGCAGTTCATGCGAGTGAGAACTGTGTCTGGCACCACATATTTCTGCCAGACAGGCAAGTCCTTCAAGGGTCAGATGATGGATCGCTTTATACTGGTGGATTGCAGGGCAGTTTTAACTGGCAACTACAGGTAGGTTCATTCATTCCTTTCCCTTTAAACCTTTACAACTATTAGTTTTAGCAGTTAGTTACTTTTGTAATCTTTGAGGTTTACTGTGATCGTGATATGTTAGCTGAAGTATTTCTCTGATTTTGTGTTGCAGCTTCATGTGGTCTTTTGAGAAGATACACCGTTGCCTAGCACATCTGTTTCTTGGACAGCTTGTGACCACCTTTGATGAGGAGTTTCGGATTCTGTATGCCCACTCAGAGCCGCTGGTTATTGAAAATGTCTTGGACAATATGTTACGCTACAGTAATGCACAGGGAAGCTGTTTCAACATGGATAAGACCCACATGTTAAAGAGAGAATATGCAGCTATGCCAGTGGAGTGGGCTGAACGGCCTGCAGAAGACCATATGAACATCAGTCACCAGATGCTACCGTTCAGAAGTGCTGAACTCTGCCCAGCGGTGGAAAATCCCTCCATCCAGAGACACATGAATCTGCATACCACTCAAGCATTCAGAGAGGACCGTCCATTTATAGAGCCTGGAAGACAAATGAGAGGACCAAATGAAATGGCTGCCTTCAAAAGGCACATATATCCAGATGTACCAGAGTTTGAATACATGCCCCCTCAAAACCATCCACCAATCAGAGGCCAATCGTTCATGCAGGGAGTAGGGCCCAAGGGCAACCACTTTGCAAGAGAACCTGTTTTTTACGGGGGAGCTGGATTACAACCTGAATATGACATGTATGGCAGATTTAGTGGACAAGGTTACCCTATAGATCAGTTTTCAGGGGCTGGCTTCCCTCACGAGCTGAACGAACCTGAACCACCTGGTGCTTACGACCATGTCCAAAGGTACCTGCAATCTCAGTTACCTGTGGAGGAGGGAGATGGTGGCAAGAACGTATTTCCCCCTGTGCAGTCTAACCTCAGAAGACACAGCATGGGTCAGTCTTATGCATGTCAGACCTCTCCCACACAACCAAATCTACCAGACCAGAAACGTTTCTTCAACGTTGGCCGCAAACCACAAGATGTGAGCCAGAAGCAGGGGCTGCGAGACTGGAGGATCAGCTCATATCTTAGCACATTTGATGATGGTGGAGAAGTGGAGTTTTCAGAACTTGAACGAGCAGAACTCTCAGATAACGTTCCATGTTTCGTACAGGATGGAGCTTGTGGCCCAACAGGTGCAGAAATTAAACCAGGAAATGTTGAGTTTAACAGGACATCTTCATCTAGGAACAATCCTCCTTTTATTCAGATTCAAAACAGTTCACCTTTGCCTGACAGTTTAGTTGGCCATCCACCAGACATACCTGAAAATATCAAAATAACACCAACAACAACTTCAGAGTCATCCTGCACCACTGAGGGAGACAAAATGGAGGAGAGACAGAATAAAGAACCAAAAGAGATCAGTCTGTTTGGTGAAGACTTTCTCAAGAGGAAACCCACCCACACGCCACAGAGGGGTTCCAGGCTGAGACACTCACTCCTTTTCAGGTCAAATTTAGAGCTGCATACTTCAGAAGAATCAAAAGATACCTCAGGAGAATACGATGATGAAACTGCTAAACTTTCTGCTAGGGTGTCACAAATCCTGGATAAAAGGAAAGCTGGCACAAGAGAGCCATTTCAGTGGAGCAATTTTGTAAGAACAGCCACAGTTGATGACAAACCCATGGAGTGTGCACACTCTGAGGAATCACTGAACAAAATTGGTGCACGTTCTGATAAAGTCAATAAGACTGAGAATGTGAAACTGCCAGAAACGGTTCAATCAGCAGTTTTAGAAGAAAAGAACAAAAGAGATGAAGCTCAATTATGGCAAAGATCTTTCCTGGATATGAATGACCCAGACTGTAGACTCAGATATTTTAAAGAGTTAGCAGCTTCACGCAAAGCTGAGAGCGAATCCCTGAAGAGGCGTGATGCACCTGAGAAACTCTCCGCGAGTGATGCAGATGAAAACACAGCTCTGAAAACATCCGAGAAACAAGACGCCAGACTGGAGGAACCCAGTGAAGACATTCCACACAGAGCCACCCATGCACAAACAATTACATTTAAGACAACACTTGCAGAAGAGTCTGTCTTACCTTCACATTCTTTTCAAGATGGTACTGGTTCAACTTTAAACCCAGAGACAAGCACAGTATCTAAATTTAATAACCAGTCTGCCTCCTTCAGTACACAAAAGCCGGTTTGTACTTTGTCTGGGAAGTCTTCGCAACTTGTTACAAGTTTACCTTCAAAACCATCCTCAAGTGATGTTGAGTCCCTCTCAGTGTCTGCTCCATTACAGACCAGCTCATCACAACAGCAGGAAGTTTCTGTTGCATTAAATACTGCTTCATCTGAAACTACAATCACACATGATCACACTCCAAAAGAAACAAGCCCCTCCCACACTCTTCTAACAGAGAGTCCACCTGGAAAGCTGTCTCAGAGAAAGTGTACCTCACCATTGAGCAGTTCTCCAGATACGTCCGGAAATGACTCCCAAACACCTGCACAGACGTCACCAAGAGATTCCAGTTCAATTCAAACTCTTGCTACTGTAGATACAACTGGAACCAGTGTCTCACAGCATCTTATTGCACAGCGGGAAGACTTCTCCCAAAAGCCTGTTGCAATGATAACAGCGTCTTCCCAGAAACCCTCTGCAAAAGGAAGTGAACCTGCCCAAAAGCTTATTGCAGAAGCAGAATCTTCCCAAGAGCCTTCTGCATTAGAGGTGCATTCCTCCAAAATCTCCCCTGCAACAGAAAATGAACATGTCCAAAAAGCTGCTGCAACAAAGGCTTTCCAACAGCCAACTGCAATGGAGATAAAGAAAGCAATTAACAAAGACTCCTCCCAAATACCTACTGCAATAAAAGCCACTGAACAGCTCACTGCATTAGCAAAAGCCCCAAAACAAACTGCACTGGAGGCACGGCCTTTCCAACAGCCAACTGTAGCAGAGGTAGAGTCCTCCCAACATATTATTACATTAGGGGTGCATTCTTCCAAAATCCTCTCCGCAACAGAACATGCACCCACCACAAAACAAACTGCAACTGAGGCAGAATCTCCTCAACACCCCCCTGCAACCGGAAATGAACATGTCCAAAAACCCAGTACAACTGGGACAGAATCACATCAACACCCCCCTGCAACCGGACATGAACATGTCCAAAAACCCAATACAACTGAGACAAAATCACATCAACACCCCCCTGCAACCGGAAATGAACATGTCCAAAAACCCAATACATCTGAGACAGAATCACATCAACACCCCCCTGCAACCGGAAATGAACATGTCCAAAAACCCAATACAACTGAGACAGAATCACATCAACAACCCCCTGCAACCGGAAATGAACATGTCCAAAAACCCAGTACAACTGAGACAGAATCACATCAACACCCCCCTGCAACCGGACATGAACATGTCCAAAAACCCAATACAACTGAGACAGAATCACATCAACACCCGCCTGCAACCGGACATGAACATGTCCAAAAACCCA